>CAUYQG010060695.1:0-12470 GCA_963574415.1 Tarsius wallacei | reverse complement strand
GGGAGTGGCCACTGCACTCTAGTCTGGGTGACAGAGTGAGACTCCAACTCAAAAAAAAAAAAGAACCTGGTTTCTGGCTGTGCTTGAGCCACTCACAAGCCCCTACCTAGTCTTGTCATCTCAAGTAACTTGGTAACAGAGTCATCTCTCTTGGCCTCAGTTTCTACTTCTGTCAATTGGGCAAAATAATGGCATCAACCTAAAGGGTGGTTGTTAGGATAAATGACATGAAGCATGTCACAACATCAGTTTTTCTTTTCTTTCTTTCTTTTTTTTTTTTTTGAGTCGGGGTCTCACTCCATCACCCAGGCTGGAGTGCAGTGGCACAATCATGGCTTACCGCAGCCTCAACCTCCTGCGCTCAAGAGATCCTCCTGCCTCAGTCTCCCGAGTAGCTGGGACTGCCGGTGCAGGCCACCACACCTGGCTGACTTTTGAATTTTTGTAAAGACCGGGTCTCATTATGTTGCCCAGGCTGGTCTCGAACTCCTAGGCTCAAGCGATCCTCTCACCTTGGCCTCCCAAAGTGCTGGGATTGTAGGTCTGAACCACCATGCCTGGCCCAGTTTTTCTTTTCTTTTTGGATTAGAAAATATGTTTATTTAAAAGTAAATGAGAGAGAGAGAGAGAATATTCACCTCCCCAAGGTGAATCAAAGAGCACGTGGCCACACCAGAGTCTAGCAAGGCAGTGGCCCCAGTTTTTTTTAAAATAACAGAATCATTCAGTTCTGCTAGAACATTTCTGTTGAGGGATAACTCAGAGCCAGGTTCCACTGAGAAGTAGCTAAGAAGGATTGTCCCTGAAACCTCACTGCAATGCCTCTCCCCAGAGGGTTCCCTGGGCTGCCTGAGTGACTCTATTCCTCATACATTAGAAAGCTCGCCAGGATAATCCATACTTAGCCAGGTGGGCATCGCTCCTCCCATGCGTCTGGTTGTGAGTGGCTCCGACCTCACCTTCTGTGAGACTGTGGGATTAAAGGCAAGTACTCTAGGCTGTGGGATGGACAGCGCCGAGTTCATAAATAGCCCTGTCATGTCACCTGGAGAGGGTTATTCTCTGAAATGGGGACAGTAGTCGTTACTATTGTTGTGAGGATTGAATTGTGTGTTGTGGCAGGGATTAAATGAGATCACGTCTGTCGTGCTCTCAGTTCAGAGCCAGACACTGAGTTTGTTTCCATGAGAGGTGCTGGGCTGTTGGGGAACCATGCTGAGTTGGGAAAACGGCCAGTCCCTGACTGCCCAAGACTTGAAACGCCTAGCTTGCGAAGTGGGATGTTTCTGCTAAGCAACTGAGCTTCTGAGATCATCACAAGGGAATTTTTTTTTAAAAACAATTTAAACAAACTTTTGATGAAAAGGTTGAAAAAAGCCGGGCGCAATAGCTCATGCCTGTAATTCCAGCACTTTGGGAGGCCAAGGTGAGAGAATTGCCTGAGCCCAGGGTTAGAAAACAGCCCTGGCAACTTGGCAAGACCTCATCTATATGGTAAATCAAAAAATTAGCCGGGTGTGGTGGTGCGCACCTATAGCTCCAGCTACTTGGAAGGCTGGGACAGAAAGATCGCCTGAGCCCAGCAGGTCTAGGCTGCGGTGGCTGTGAGTGTGCCACCGTACTCCAACCTGGGCAACTGTGAGACCCCGAATAAAAAATAAAATAAAAAAAGGAAAGGTTGAAAAGAATATGGTAGAGAAGATGTACCATTTTGGAAGCAACCTAACCAGCCAAAGCAAACAGAAAACTGTAGGCGGACAGAGAGACAGACAGACAGACACACACACACACACAATATCTTTGGAAGAACACACAAGGGGCTAGTAAAAGTGGTTGCCTGGAGTGGGGAGGTGGGAACTGGGGATCTGGGGTTGAAAGTAGAGATTGAGGTGTGCCTTTGATATTTTTTGAAATTTCCACCTTGTGCACTGATTGATTATATATTTAAATTTTGGTTACTTAAATGGCTAAATATATATATATGTGTGTGTGTATATATATAGTCGAAGTCTCACTCTGTTGCCCAGGCTGGAATGCAGTAGCACAGATCACGGCTTACCGCAGCCTCCACCTCCTGGGCTCAGGCGATCCTTCTGCCTCAGCCTCCCCGGTAGCTGGGACTACAGGCCCACATTGCCACACTTGGCTGATTTTTTGATTTTTTTCCGTCTCACTATGTTGCCTAGGCTGGTCTCAAACTCCTAGACTCAAGCGATCCTCCAGCCTCAGCCTCCCAAAGTGCTGGGATTATAGGCGTGAACCACCATGCCCGGCGAAATGGTTAAAATTTAAATTTGTCAAAATATACTTTAAAGCCCGGAGCCGAGGCCGTTATTGCCGAGTGCTGTCCTCTTCCTCCGCCGCTCTCGGGCTGGCCCTTTTATCTGCAGGGAGACGTTCCCCGGCAGGCAGTCCCTGATTATTCTTCTCATTACAGTCGTCACTTGTGAGTCTTAAACACCAAACGTCCTTGAAGAGACTCGATAATTCCAAACTCCTGCCAATTCAGATTAGGCTTCTATTCTTGTTCTTCTGAATTGATATTACTTGATATGGTTTGAAGTGTTTAAAGTTTAATGCTCTTTGGGGGAAGTGCTATTTCTCTTAGCTTTATTTGAATTAAATAGTGATTAATGCTGACTGCCGAGTGGCCTCTTTCTTCCTTGCCTGGCTCCTCCGGTGCTGGGTGGGTGACCCCTGAGTGGTTAGCCCCCATCGGGACTCGGTAGGCAGAGCCTCTCTGTCTGCATAGGCTGGTGAGTGTGAATGCCCTGGGACGTTGGAGGGCCTTGGTGTTGCCCACGTGAAAACATGTGTAAGAAGCCCCAGGAAGCCGGGCTCGGTGGCTCAGCCTGTCATTCCAGCACTTTGGGAGGCCGAGGCTTGTGGATTGCCTGAGACCGCAGGTTCGAGACCAGCCCGGGCAACTCGGCGAGACCTCGTCTCTGCAATAAATAAAAATTAGCCAGGCGTGGTAGCACGTGCCTGTAGTTCTGGCTACTTGGAAGGCTGACGGGGAAGGATCACCAGAGCCCAGACTCTGGGGTGGCTCTGGAATTTGCAGTGGCACACTCATGGCCACGGCGACCTCGACTTGCTGGGTTCAGGCGATCCTTCCGCCTCACCCTTCCAAGTAGCTGGAACTATAGGCGTGCGTCACCATGCCTGGCTAAGTTTGATTTATTGTAGAGACGAGGTCTCGCCAAGTTGCCCAGGCTGGACTCGAACCTGTGGGCTGAGGCAAACCTTTTGCCTCTGCCACTCAAAGTGCTAGAATGACAGATGTGAGCCACTGCACCCAGCCCAGTTTTTAAATTTTCTTTTGTAGAGACAAGGTCTCACTATGTTGCTCAGGCTGGTCTCGAACTCCTAGGCTCAAGCGATCCTCCCACCTCTGGCTCCCAAAGTGCTGGGATTACAGGCATGAGCCACTGTGCCCAGCTGATATAATATTTTGAAGCTCTCTTATTTTCTTTCCTAAATTGGGTAAAAAACAACATACATGGCATCTTCCATTGAGACCTGAGGTATAAAGTGGCCCAGGTTGAAAAGCAGAGTCTTGAGGGTAATATGTTTTCCTAAGTAGCAAGTCTTTGGGGGAATAGATTTTGGTGAGTTTAAGCTTGATAAACTCCCCAAGTCAAATAGGATGAGCTCATCTGAGGATTGACTCTCCCCCTGGCTCTGTCTTCCTGTTTCTGCTCTTGGGCAATTTTACTTTCACATTATATTAAGCTCAGTGCCATTTTTCTTCTAGAATTTTTCACAGATAATTACCTTTTGGGTACTTAAAAGTAAGTGTAAAGCATCACCCTCCTAAACATACCGTCAAATTAAGTAAATAAAACACAATTTAAGAACAGCTTTTTATTAAAACAATAAAGTTTGGGGATTTTTTATTGTCTTAATAAAGTATAACAATTTCGCATACCTTCTCAAGCATCATTTTAAAATTTGGCTGCCTGCCTTGCCTGAAAAGAAAGTATTAGCATTACCCAGGAAGATTATCTTAGGTTATGGAGACTTTTCGGATTAAAAAAACAAAAAAAATTAATTTTTTTAAAGAAAAAACAAAATAGTGCAATTTTGATTCCGTTAAATTCATTTATTCCACCATTTACATGCACTTGAATAGGGCTTTGTTCTAGAATAAGTAGTTTAGTTGCTGTTTTCTGCCTAGAGCTTTTTTTTTTTTTTTTTTGAGTCGGGGTTCACTCTGTCTCCCAGGTTGGAGTGCAGTGACCCAATCATGGCTCACCACAGTCTCGAATCCCTGGACTTAAGCAGTCTTCCCCTCTCAGCCTCCCAAGTAGCTGGGACTACAAGTGCACAGCACCATGCCAGGCAATTTTTTTTGGTAGAGGTGAGGTCTCACTATGTTGCCTAGGCTGCTCTTGCATTTCTGGTGTAAGCAGTTTTTCTGCCTCAGCCTCCCAAAATGCTAGGATTACAGGCGTGAGCCACTGTGCCTGGCCTTCTGCCTAGAACATTGATGGATGGACTTTATACAGATAGGCCCCTGTGAGAAGTCTTAATTTGAGGCAGGGTAGACAGCTGTTTGTCTGAGGAAATTTCCTGCACTGAACTCCACTGGGCACGATAGAGTTGGGGGGTTAGTTTTTCAGAGTAGGGTTGTCTGGGCCCTGTTTTGCTCATCCTGGAAGAGTGGCCAGGGAGAAGGTCATCTCGGGAGGAACATTCAACAAAGACCGAATGCGTGTGTACTGTGATTCGAGGCCCTGGGGATAGGGCATGGACCACGGAAAGTGGTCATACAGCATATGTATGCTTTTGTGGGAGAGGCAACCAACCAGCAGTTATGTACTCTGTCAGGGTCTGTGAAGAAAAATAAAACAGAATCAGGAGCCAGAGAGCAACAGCAGACATCTGAAGGTATTGGTACTTGAAAATATATCCCACATAGACTGTATTCTGTAAAAACGTCAGTATCGTGAAAAGCCAAGAAGGTATGGGAATGTTCCAGATGAAACGAGGCTAAAGGGACATGACAGCTAAGTACAGCACCTGACTGTACTAGGTCTGGTTTTACATGGACGAAATTGGCATCCGGACAGGAGATCAGATACAGATGGTTGATAACTGTCCCGTGGTTATGTAAGAGAATTAGTCTCGTTTTTAGAAAGATGTACTGAGGTGGTTAGAGGGATTTAAGGGTAAAAGGCCATTACCTTTTGTGTGTAACGGACCCTGAAACTACTTAGGACCAAGTTTTATTAATTTATTATATATTTATATCATAATGATAGGTATGTGTATAGAGGGGAGGGGGAGAAAACAGAACAAATGATAAAACAAATGAAGTAAAATGTGAGTAATTGGTTAAACTGAGTAAAAGGCATATATACATAATATATATAACATATAATTATTATATATATGTATGTATGTGTGTGTGTGTGCGTGTGTGTGTGTATATAAGTTTTAAGAAATCACGTGTAGCCCAACACTTTAAAACATGATCCTGGCCTGGGTGTGGTGGCTCAAGCCCGTAATCCCAGCACTTTGGGGGGGCCGAGGTGAGGGGATTGCCTAAGTCCATGGGTTCGAGAACAGCCTGGGCAACTTGGCGAGACTTCATCTCTACAATAAGTCAAAAAATTAGCCCAGTGTGGTAGCGTGTGCCTGTAGTTCTGGCTACTTGGAAGGTTGAAGAAGGATCACCTGAGCCCAGCAGGTTGACGCTGGGGTGGCTGTGAGCGTGCCGCTGCACTCCAGCCTGGGCAACGGAGTGAGAGTCCCACTCAAAAAAACCAAACAAACGTGATCCTGTTTTTTTTAAAAATGCATTGATTCCTTGGGAGAAATTTCTTATTGGTCATTTACATATTAGTAATATGAATTAAAAACATTTTTTAAATTAAAAAATATATATATACAGAGAGTGCCAAAATGTATACATTTGAAGAAAGGATAAGACTGCATTAAAATTGTAATACTCAATATATACTGATAACAAAAGGTGAATACAAGTCACGTTTGACTTCTGCAATTACAAGAGGTACTCAAAGTGGTTACCATTAGTGTCCAGACCCTTCTGATTATGGCAAACATCTCTTAAAAGGTGTATAAACTTTAATATACCTCTGGTATATATTTTGTAGAGATGAGGTCTCCTATAGTGCTCAGGCTGGTCTCAAACTCCTGGGCTCAAGCTATCCTCCCGCCTCGGCCTCCCAAAGTGCTGGGATTATAGGTATGAGCCACTATGCCCAGCCAATAATGTGAATTGTAAGAAAAGTAATCATTCACTTGCTATTCTCTCGGCGGGACTAGCCACCAAGGAACTGAGTGGCTGAGAGAGCTTGGGAAAGGAGGCACTGGTCATGGCAGTCAGGCTGAAATGGAGAACTTGGTTAGAATACTGGGCTCGGTGGCTCAGCCTGTAATCTCGCGCCTTTGGGAGGCTGAGGTGAGTGGATTGCCTGAGCCCGCGGGTTCGAGACCCCCCTGGGCAACTTGGCGAGACCTCATCTCTACAATAAATCAAAAATTAGCCGGGCATGGTATCGCGCGCCTGTAGTTCCAGCTACTTGGAAGGCTGAGGCGGAAGGATCGCCGGAGCCCAGCAGGTCGAGGCTGCGGTGGCCAGGAGCGGCCACTGCACTCCAGTCTGGGCGACAGAGTGACACTCCAACTCAAAAAAAAAAAAAAATATGGCAAATTCCCTAAAGTTATATCAACCATATTAGCCCTACTATTAATGTGTAAAGGAGTACAGAGTCAATCAATTATAACATGTATTTAAAGTGATTTGGAGGCTTATAGCAAGAAAAATTCATTCTATATCACCATAGAAATATATTTTAATGAAGAAAATGTATTTCAGAGATACAGTTTATTGTCTAAACCTTCATTACCAGTGATACAAATGATATAGCAAGGAGTACATACATTAAAATATAACTTCTTTTCTAAGCATCAGGTCAAACATACACACCATGCTGCCTCCAGGTAAGGTGTGCTTCAGGCTCTTGATCAACAGTAGAACAGTCACACTGTAAAAAAAATAATTTTAAAAAAACCCTTCTTCCAAGAGAAGATGGACCTTAAATGTCATAAATGAAATTTGTGGAGATTGGAAAAATATAAGCATGTGCTTATAGCTAGGACTAGCCAATGAGTCAGTGAGTGCTATCCCCTGGGAAGCATTTTGGAAATGTGTTGGAGTGCTTTTACTACTCACAATCATTGGGAAAAAACACTAGCATTTGGTGAGCAGAGACAAAAGTCATGGAATACATGCAGCAGTCCCACACAGCCAAGAATGGTCCCATATCCCAGAAAGAGAAACGTCCTGCCAGGCTAAGCTGTACATTAGCAACACTGCTGTGCATACCAAAACAGATAGCTTTTACAAGAAGTTAAGAGAAAAGCCAAATAATTTAGGGCAAAGTCTTTATGGAGACAGAAATTTGAATCTAATAAAGACATGGTCTCAAAACTAAATAATGTACTCACTCTATGCACTATAGCATTTTCAACTATATATTTGTTAAAAAAGGTTTAGTACAATAGTGCAGTTACTGCAAAAGCAATGAAACTTCTGCAAATACATCAGAGAATATTTAAGTCTACTTTTTTTTTGAGTCGGAGTCTCACTGTCACCTAGGCTGGAGTGTAGTGGCATGCTCACAGCCACTGCAGCCTTGTCCTGCTGGGCTCAGGCAATCCTTCCACCTCAGCCTTCCAAGTAGCTGGAGCCACAGGTGAGCGTCACCATGCCTGGCTAATTCTTTTGATTTATTGTAGAGACAAGGTCTCACCAAGTTGCCTAGGCTGGTTTCAAATCCCTGGGCTCAGACAATCCTCTCACTTCCTCCTCCCAAAGTGCTGAGATTATAGGCATGAGCCACCGCAAGTCTACTTTTAATAGATTGTAAAATGTTATTAAAGTAGTAGAGACACATGAAAGACATGAATCTAAATGAAATTACTTAAATATTTCAAATTATTGAGATTCTATAGTTTTTTTGGCAACACTAAGAAACATATGCTGTAAAAACCATATTGAAAGTATTTGGCGACCACCTATTGTTTTTCAATCTTCTCTGACTAGAGACACCGACTGCACAAATTCTCTGTAGCTTCTTATTTTATTGTTTCTCTTTCTAATCCATTCCCTATTTCTCATCACCTAGAGAAGAATATGGTCTTCAAGGTCTTTGGAGGTACTGGGAACCTAAAATATGCCTCAAAGTAGTAGTATTTCAAAATAGGCAATATGTTTTCTGTGATACCTCATTAGTGCTCTGTCCTATATCACAAAATACGGAATTATTTTATCAATACATTTATAAAGATGACCCAGGCCATTTGTGAGAACATATGCTTCCTTGTTTTCTTCATTTTGAGAGCCTAATTTGTTGTGGCATGTTTTCTCGACTTCTTTTTCTTCTTTTTCTTATATACAAATAAGTGTGGTCTGTGATTACTTACTCTAACATCTTAATTTTATGGTCCACATGCACCACTGATTTTTCATTTTCTGGGGTTTCTTATACAGAATTACCTTCTTACTTTTCATAAACCTGAACTTACTCTTTAGAGGTAGGTACAAACCACGTATCACATGTTCTCACTTATAAGCAGACCTTGAACAACTATCATAATACTATAAGAAAGGGATTGGCAGTAGTGGAAAACTCAGGGAGGGTGGGGGTGGGATTAGCAGTAGTGGGCAACTGCCGGGGGTGGGGCACACCTCATCAACAAGGGTACTTGCATAATGAACATTTGTATACCTAACCCTGATTTGTACCCCACATATTTAAAATTAAATATTAAAAAAAAGAAGTACTAAGATCCAGGAATTCTCAGAGGAAGGCTATAAATTAAGCTGTGACGGTGGTTCTAATGACTAGGAAAAGGAAGAGCTACCAAGTGACTGAATCTAGAGCAAATATAAGAATTTCTCTATTCCAATGTACTGAAGGAAAAGTAACCTTTAGATGGCAAAGTAACCTTTAGATGCATTGCTCATACCCGGATTTTTTAAAAAAGAAAAAAGTTAAATGTGTGCAGCTGACTAAAATGAAATAGTTAATAACTAGTCATCTTTAAAATTATAATGGGTTTTGACATGTATTGCCATTAATTCCATACTGGGTACTGAGAAAAGCCTTTAGTCAAGGACAGCTTAGGAAAATAATTTTGTTGTCTCATTTTTTGAAAAATATGTTACATTGTTTATTTTTATGCATCCAATTAAGTGTTTTAGCCAAGTGGTCAAGTACTTACATTATATCTTGTGAATGCAGAGAATTCTCAGCCAAAAAAGTTGGAGTTAATTCAAGTACCAATTTTAAGAACTTTTTTCATCAAGTGCATTTCATAGCTTTAGTTATTTCTGTTCCTATTTGTTATGCACAGATCTTTGCCAGTTCTAGAACTCTAGGAGGTAGAACTCTCCTCCAGTTCTGCTAGCTACAGCTGCTTGTAAATACCAAGAAATGTATGAATCTAAATGCCTGCTGTTGTAGGAGGGCTTATATAAGATTTCCTGGCTCTTGGTGGAAAGAGAACAGTCCCTAATTTGAGAAGGAGAGAATTACTCTTTTCTTCACTTTGTCTAGCCACAATATACTTACAAGTCATTTACACTATAATCTATCCTGTGGTTGAGTCATGGAATTTATCATTTTATTTTTTCTGCAGTCTCAAAGTTTAAATGTTTCAAGCATGTTTGTAATCTAGGACTCTAGCACCAACTTTTTCTAAAGTTTCTGGAGTATCTAAAGATGAGAGTCATTTTCAAACAAGAAATGCCTTTCCTAAAATCTTCTTGAATAAATCATGTCGAAAGAAACACATTTTATCGTGTTTCATTTTCACTGTTGACTTACTGTGTCTGATCTATTACTTTTCCTACAATCATTCTACCAGCCATTGCTTTAGTACAAATAGATATATGCAGACAATGTACTAATTAGAAAATAAATATTTTTGAACAGCTACTAGTGATTAGTGTACTAGTTTTGAACCCAGTCATAATTTTTGAAAAGCTCATAGTTTGGAGGGAAGACAGATATATAATAATAAATTTTCACATTACATTGTGATACATTACTATGAAAACATATTCAAATAGTTACAGGTATCCAGAGAAGAAAATACCTAACTGCTAAATAGGCATGGAGAAGAGGATATTATTGTAATTATAGTTTTAAAGTATCTGCCAACTGAGTTATAATACTGTAATACATAACTCTTATTTTCATAAGAGAAAAAAAGACCAAAAGTAAAATAAAACAAGCAAACAAACAAACAAACAAAAAACCAGAATTCAATACTATAACTCAAGAGATATTGCCTCAGTGTATAAAATTGGGAAATCAACTATAAAACCAATGTCTTTCAAGCTGAGAAAAGTCTGCTAAACCATATGCCATTAGTTGTTTTACACAGAGTAGGTGTCTTATCAAATCCCAGGAAAGAAGCCTCACCCTGTTTCTCCAAAGATTTCTAAACTATAGTAAAAGGAATTACCTGAATTTTAGATCCTGAAATGAATGGCTGTAGCTTTGTACTTGTTCAGGTTAATTTGCAGTCAAGTTGTGAATATTAGGGTTTGTAGAAAGGAGTTAACATAGAAGGTCTAATTGTTCTTTTTGGAAGCACTACTTACAAAGTTGGCCTTTGGCTGGTATCTGATAACTTAGATTTGAGGAAGATTCTAAACATTAATTTGTAAGAGTGGTTTGCTGTTCCTTAAACTGTTGGAATAAATAATATTGCTTATTCTGAACATCTGTTTTTATTCTGGAAGACTGAAATGTGGATACTGATGAGGCTGGGGTGTCTGTGATCAGCCTCTGTGAAAACTGCAGACACCGAGTCACTACTGAACTTCCCTAGTTGGTAACATTTCATATGTGCACTCACAATTCACTGCTGAGGTCAGCAAGAATGTCCTGTGTGACTCTTATAGAAGAGTATTTTTGGGAGCCGGATTCTGGTTTCATCTAGAGTTTACCCATGACACTTTCCCCTTTAATGCTGTGCTTGGTATTCTTCCACTTTAATAAATCATAGCTGTGAGTACAGCTATTTCTGAATTCTCAAAGTCCTCCTAGGGAATCATCAAATCCAGGGATCTTTAAGATCCTCAACAAATAAGGTATATGTTAAATAGAAATAATTATATTTTGGCCATCTTTATGAATTTTTACTTAATAGAAATTAATAATATAGAATGCAATAAGAGAAAGCTCTTGCTTCAGACAACATAAAGACATTAGAGTATTGATTTTCCTATAGTAACTAGATTTCTGGCAAAGTATATACATTAGACAAATTGTAAATATGTGTGTGCTGTCTTTGAGCTATTAACTCTTGCAGAAAAAATAAACATCATTCTGATTTTTTAAACCATAGTGTAAACACTGCAAGCACAGATATTGTCACCTTTTCTAGCTCCAGTACTATCCTTAACCTACTGAGTCAACTGAAATAAGTCACTTAGTTACCTTCAGTGAAGTCACTCATTTCAGTTGCCAAATTGTAGCTAAAGTTTAATATTTTGGAGTAGATAATTTATGGTATGCTTTTCCTTTCTGAAATTCTTTTTGTTTTGTGAATAAAAGGTGTCCAGGGCATTAAGTCTGCTTCCTGTTTGGTTATAAGGGTTGACTTGACTGACTCAGCTGCCACGTGAGTTATCCTGTACTCCTTCAAAGCAACATATGTGCCCTTCTAAAGGGCCCATTCTTTCGCAGACATATAATATCCCAGTTAGTTAAGGAGTTGCCGGAGGCCAGCTCCGGTGAACAGGGTCTGATGCGGGTGGAATCGGGAACGGTGAAAAGAAAAAGACAAAAATGACAGGAATCTTCTTCCTGGGGAGAGCTCAGGACTCTGTCAATTTTTATTTATTTCTCACAAGCTTATATAGTTTTCTGCACCCACAAATGTATCCTATGTTGCCGACCAAACGCCTACGTACATCCTCTTTGCACTCAAAACAAAATAAAGTTGACCTTTAACAATTACTATCAGCTTCCTTTCTGTTGACTCTGTGTCATTCATGTTTTTTAAATCAATGAACAGCAGCTGCTGCCATTCATATTTTTCAATCAATGAACAGCAACTGCTGCCATTCATATTTTTCAATCAATGAACAGCTACTGCTTTTCCCTTTCTGCTATTCATATTTTTTAATCAATGGGCAGGAACTAGACAGCAGTTACTATCTCATCGACAGATGATGTTTTTCTTAAACTAAACATTTGCGAGCATCCTGACTTCCTTCTTAACTTTCTATTTACTATTATTATTATTATTATCACTACTGTTATTACTATTATTATTATTACTATTATTATTACTAATATTATTTTTATTACTAATATTATGGCCATAATATCCTTATCTTATGAAGCTAAACCTTATCTCTATATCCTATTTAACTTACTTACTACTATATGCTTATGCTTATTTATATCAATCTTATT
>CAUYQG010060692.1:0-33906 GCA_963574415.1 Tarsius wallacei | reverse complement strand
TTTTGATTTATTGTAGAGATGAGGTCTTGCCAAGTTGCCCAGGCGGGTCTCGAACCCGCGGGCTCAGGCAATCCTCTCACCTCGGCCTCCCAAGGCGCAGGATTACAGGCTGAGCCACCGAGCCCGGCTTGGTTCCACTTTAAAGGGGAAACTTTTATGAAGGGGTGGGAGGAGATCTCCACTTGACAACCAAGGGCACAAAAGCCTGGCAGTGCAACTCACATGAGACAGCTAGAAACCAGCTGCAGGACTACTCAAGGTCCCAGTGCTAGCTCCAGACTCAGGCCAGGGACATTCAATTCCCTGCACAGTGTTGGAAGCAAAGCTGAGAGGTGAAACAAACATTAACCCAGCAGGAAGTGGCAAGAGGATACCCCAAGTACAGGCAGGCTGTAGCTGCCTGGGGTCACAGGTTAGAATCTGGAGAAGAATCAGAAACAAAAATTCAAGCTCCAATCTCCAGGCCCACAACAAGCAGACACCAAAAGCAAACAAACAAGCCTACAGCATATAACCTGTCCATTGCTGCAGGAGATTGAAATTCCCTTTCCCTCTACTGAACCAGATAAGCATTTTTCCTGCAATGAAGAGCTTCATATATATATGCAAATGTAAAAATTATCAAATTTGCATTTCTTTGATGAAGTTTTGCACTTGCAAAAGTATGATAACATCTCTATGTTCTCATCTGAATATTAGAATTTGTTAAAGAATCATATGATCCGATGACCTTAATTATCAATTAGCCAAAACCACAAAACTTCATTACTGGGATTGGACCATGTGTCTAATCGTCTTTCAGTCATTTTCCCTTGAAAATGCCATACAACTTTCCCTGAGGTTTAGAGATTTGAAAAATGGTTCTTCTGAGGCAACTCTATAAAGGCACTGAAAAAGAAAATAGTAAGGTAGGAAAAAGTATGCTAGATTGACCACATTCATCGATAACAATGCTAGGGCACTAAACATCCTCAGGACTTGGCCTCTGAGAATTGTGTCATACCCAAATCTATCACCGTCAGTTCTGCTCTAACAAAACATGTGTTTTTAAAGTTCTCAGTGCTTTGCAAAATCACACAATAAAAACCAAATGGTTTATTGGATAAATGGGGCTTGGGGTACAGTAATCAAAAACGTTGTCAGTAACAGTAACACATTTAAGAAAAACAGGAGCCTCATAAAAACAGTAGCATAGTTTTACGCATGTTAAATTGTTAAGAAATGCATAAATAGTACAATAAATATGGCCTAAACTCCATATAAAAACCTAGGATTTGCTGTGGAAGTGAGTGAGAAGAGATGTGGCTTGTGGGTTATTGTGAGGCGGCGAAAGAAGGGTAATCTGAGATCAACGGGAAGGTGTACCCCAGATGTGGATGGGGAGCTTGGAACACATGGGTGCATTTTTGGTATTCCCATGTAAGTAAGCTGGTTGCGGTCTCTGCGTTCACCTAGCGTTTCTCTCGGAGGAAATCGCACATTAAAAAAAACACAGCATTTGCTTTTTTACTTGTCTTGAATAAATATATCAATTGCTTTGGAACAAATTCGCATTTTAAAAACAAGTGTGATAGCAGAACTGACTCCACTGAGAATTGATTACACTCATAAACTAAATAAAGATTATAATTCAGAGATTAGAAAGTTGGGAAATACTTAAGGATCAGCTATCCCAATTCAAGTCATAGCACAGATAATAAGATATTAGTGTATTTCTTGAGCTTTTTTTGTTTAAGGATCTTGCTCTTATAGCTTCAAGGACTCAAACATCTTCAAGACCTAGTCTGAGATTAAGGAAGGTACCCAAAGAGAGAAGCGTTGATAGGAAAAACAAGTGCTTAGGTCACAGACCAGTTGCAGGACCATAGATATGGTGCATCTGATATGTATGTAATAGGTATCTTAGAGTTGTTTGAGAAATAAATAATTACTATCCAAGAAGCACCCTCCTACTGGTTCAAGTGACAAGATACATCTCACCCCACATATATATGCAAAAAGAAAATGTTTTCAATTTGCTGGTTTCTCTCCGTTTATCATTTTGAGGTTCATGAGAGAGTCGTGGGACTGGTGTTCACAGAAATTTCTATGGCAACTGTATTACAGATACAAAAGTAACTATTTGTTTCCTGATTTGGAAAGTGATTGGGGGCAGTATTAGCCTCTTATGGGTTATTCATCTACTTTCAGAGACTTGGAGACCTGTGCAAAACAGCTGTACTTTTCTCAACATACACGTAGGGAGCATAGAAGTAGGGAACTACTCTTCTCCAAACCAACTGAAGAGGAAGAGTAACGATTTTGTGATGCGCCTTGTCCAATGTGGACTGTCAGGCTCTACTTTGAAAACGTTTCAGTATTTACTATTCAGTGAATATTACTGCACACCTACCATGTGACACTAATACAGACTTCCAGACTCATAAACTCCCTGTGGGTGACATCTCAAGCCTGCATCATTGAATACGCCACAAGTGAGTCCTTTAAACACTCTCAGGCTTAGAGTCACTGACTTAGTACCTAAAATAGTATCATTAGATTATTACACCTTATATAAAGGATATATCTAGCCAAAATTTTAGAAAGGTAACAAAATTTAAAAACTTGGAAGAGAAGAAAAATTGATTATAAAGCAGAAGTATCTGGCTTTTTACTTTAATTTTTCTTTGTATTAAGTAGGAAATTATTGGGGTAAAATATAGAAGGGAAAACTTTTTCTTTTCTTTTAGACTCAGGTGGTACAAGTGCATGTTTGTTACATAGACGTATTGTGTACTGGTTGAGACTGGGCTTCAGGTGACCCATTCCCCAGGTAGTGAACACTGTACCCAATAGGTAACTTCTGAATCCTTGGCTTTCTCTTCACCTCCCTTCTTTTAGTGCCCCCCCGTGTCTGTTGCTTCCATCTTTGTGGACACTTAACTCCCACACTAAGTGAGAACAAGTGGTGTCTGTTTTTCTGTTTCTGATTAGTTCACTTATAACTTTTAAGGTCTTCATGAGTATATGTTGCTCTGGGCCACCTCCAGTTGATTTTGAAAGGAATGCAAAGTCCCCCTGCTGACACATTAAAGAAATGTGGGGAACTTAATGACAAAGACACTGGGCAGTGGGAGATAGGGGTGAGGGTGAGGTACGGCAGAAAAAAGGTTCTGGGATGAGGTAAGCCTTGTTCTACCTATTCAATCTCCAGAAGCCCTGATAGATATTTGTGAGTCAAGGTCAAAAAAGTCTCACTTAGCCGGGCGTGGTAGCGCGCGCCTGTAGTTCCAGCTACTTGGAAGGCTGAGGCGGAAGGATCGCCGGAGCCCAGCAGGTCGAGGCTGCGGTGGCCGGGAGCAGCCACTGCACTCTAGTCTGGGCGACAGAATGAGACGCCAACTCAAAAAAAAAAAAAAAGTCTCACTTTTCCCTTTTATAAGCAGCATCCTCTTTTCAATATCAAGATTGCTTCTTGTCTCTTCTCAAAGTCAAATCACTTTAGAAATCTAGTTTGTTTTGCTAGCATCACTAAGTTAAGTACGCGCATCAGTATGTCCTTTTGAGGGAAACAGTGCCCACGTGCTCTCTGGAAAAAATTCTATAAAGCAATGAATAAAATAAGTTGACTTAAATTAGGTACTCAAACATATACCTGTCCTTCATTTATGGCTCATGAGACAGATTGATGAATAGAGCTAGACTGCAACACATATCACAAGCCCTGAGTAGCAGCCATAAAAGAAAATATCATTAAAGGGATCTCCATTCCCAATGAATATATCCTGCACTACTACCAAAGGGTCCTTGTAAATCATCAGTGCTTAAGAAAATAAGCTGTCATCTTTTTTTTTTCAATAAAGCTCAGTCAGTTTCCAACTGTATAAATCCATAGTGATGTGTAGTTTTGTTTTTCAAATTATGTCCCTTAAGCAATGATAAGTTTTTCCCAGAGATAACAGGCAACTGATATTCTAGTTTCAATTACTTTAAGTATATAAGTTTAAAAGCATAACCTTAAGATGTATATACTTATGTACAATATTCAGGTGATAGATATATTAAAAGCTCAGACTTCACTATGACGTGATAGTTCCATGTAAAAAAGCAGCACTTGCATCCCTTAAAGTTATACACATTTTTTAAAATGTACATACTTTTCCAACAAGTCGTATCACTAAGATTCTTTTGCCTGCAGTTCAGTTCATATTTGAATTCTGAATAGACAGAAAATTTCCCTCTAAACAAGGGGCATAACTGGTGATTTATGTTTAGCGAAATATATATTCCCACACGAGCATAACTGACCAATCAGTGTAAATGTTACTACTGCACTCCATTTAAATAGCTTCTAACTTTCTTCACTCTGATTACTAAAATGCACTGCAATTTTCAATTGGTAAAAATGCTAACTGTTGAATTTTAATATTGTGATCTTGAGATAAATTACAACTTCTAATCCCAAAGTTTACAGAAATCATTGAAAATGTTAAACTACACACATATTTCTTCACTGGTAAATGAAAAGTTTTAAATGAAAAGAAAGGAACATCATGAATCAAAGGGTCTTTTTCCTTTGAAAACAAGTAAATAGACATTCCATCAGTAGCCATAAAATTGCCGATTATTTTTCCCTCAGATATTTAAAAAAATAGAGATCTAACTGGATAAGCCACAGAAGTCAAGCGATAACTCTCATTCCAATCTTCCCTCAAGAGCCAATTAGTTGGAAGCCTTAGAGAGAGAACAATGCACCGATTCTTTGCAGCAACAAATTATAGAAGCCCTTACCTTTTAGTTAGAATAAGTGACAGATAACCAGCATAATACACTCAGCAGGCATGCCCTCCGCGCACATTTCTCAGTGGGCTCCTACTGCAGTCTCCAAAGAGCTGTGCATCAAAACTCAGCCTGCTGCTCTGTCCCCATTCACTGTCTCAGATACCCGCTCCCACGGTAACAAGAAAGGGCCCCACGAAGCAGCAATCCTAGTTTCTTAAAAAACCTTTGTCCTGGAAGAAGAGAGGGGAAAAGAGGAAGGGGTGGGAAGAGGGAACAGGGAAAGGAGCATAATGATTACTTTCCCCAAGGTGAAGTGATGCTTGCCATAAACTAAATGCACAACAATCTGCTTTTTAAGACTGAACGGCCCTGCTTGCAAGCTCTTGAAGACTCTACCTTACCTCTGCTTCTCTGGAGGAGAAAAATGTGTGGGCATGCATGCGTGCGTGTGTGTGTGTGTATGTGTGTGTGTATGTGTGTGTGCGCGCGCGTGCGTGCGTGTGTGTGTGTGTGTGTGTGTGTGTATGAGCATGAGAGTGCTCGCACCAGTGTATGGACAGGAAAGGGAGGGAGGGATGGCTGGAGAAGTGGGGGTGGAGGGCTGGGGGGAGAGCGCTAGGATGTGACCCACATATGGAATGAGCTCTAGAACAATGAGGACAGGATCGCCAAGCCGGTGCACTCTGGGGCAGCAGTTTTCAAAACAAGACTTCACAGCTTTGCAGAAAAGGGGGTTGTGGGGAAACAGAACACAAAACAAGCTAAATGAAATAAGCAACTGGACACAAAGCGAGCTGGCCAAATCACCAGCCATCAGCATTCGGGACATTGTGGGCTCCTGGACTTCAATTTTATGCAGCCTGTAGGTTTATTCCCCTCCTGACTAGAAAGCTCTGGGTCCCAGGGGTGTAGAATTCCAGAGGACCCAATTAACACCATACCTGGCTGGCTCCCTAGTATGATCAATATGAAGTAAGCTGCTTTTTAGCATCTCCATAAAATAAAACAGCCCAGAAACTGGGTCTGCTGCTTTTCATGGTAAAGTGCTAGTCAAATGAGGGTGGAAGGGGGTAGCCACACACATATCAGGCACGGAATAAGGACAGAAAGGACACAATGTGGCTGGACATGTTTAAGAACCTTGGGTCTAATGGAGTTGTGAAGGCATGAAACCATCTCTCCTGTATCCTCAGGTCTTTGATGACCAGCGGGCTGTTGCATATGTGAGGTTTTTTTGAGCTTAACTCATAGGAGTCTAATGACTGCTGAGTTCTTCATGACATAATTCTGGTGTTTTGGCAAATGACTGACTCATACACGTTTTAGAGAAGCTTCTCTGATAAACATGACTTGTTTCCCACAGTAACCTTCACAGTAAGTCTTCCTTAAAATGGTATTTTTTTCCCTCTGGTTCTGGTTTCATTTCACTGTCAAACAACTGATTTTTTTCATAGCCCAGAGGTAAAACAACATCCAAAATAACACTGTTATATATAAGTATTTCATTTAAAAAAAGGAAGCATTCTCAAGTGAGGTTTTCCCAACAGCTCTTCATTTAGCAGTATTTTATTTCTAGTGCAACTAGTTTAATTTGTCATTTCAAGCTACTTCTACATCCTGTCCTCTGTTTACTCTAGAAACTCAGATAATCAGTCAACTTGTGAAAGAAAGAGATGACAATAAAGCTTAGAAAACACGCATGCACTCGCTTGCGCATGTGCACACACATACACACTATCAAAGTCAGGAGGGCAACTTTCAAGTGAGTGCCATGCTTCTTGCAGTGTGATTCTCATCCTCCAATTTCAGAAATGTGTGACCAGAGAAAAGATGTTCATGACAAGTTCAGGGCTACAAGAGCTAGGTTTACATCTGGTTAAACAAACCCCTCTGATAAAATTACTAAAGATCAAATTTCCATAAGAATAGGCTCAATAAAAATGTTCATAAAGAAAGAGATTACTAATTCCCATGTGCTACTAAAGGTCTTAAAGAGTTAAATCGCAGAATATGAAAACCTATGTTTAAATAATTTTTAGGCAATGACACAAGCTGAGGAGGGAAATAAAATTAGCAAGTGACAGGAATGAGGGGCTGTCAACACTAACTCCAAATTTCATGCTCCTTGGCTTGATCCTATATTTTACTTAACGCAGACTTCTCCATATGAATAACTTGCCTCTTCTTGTGAGGTCTGGGACTTTAGAAAGGCTGAAGGACCTTGGCTGTGAGCTTATCTGAGAGATGATGAAGTGGGATGATCTGGGGGCCAGGCTGGGAGAGTGCATCACCAGTGTTAGCTAGTGTCCACATATGCAACTTCAAGGCAGTCTAAGCAGTGACACTCCTCAGAATCCAAAGTGTGTCCTCTGCACAGTGATCGTCTAGAAGAGGCAAAAGCTGAGCTCACTAATTGTGCTCAGTTTCAGATTGCTCACAAGAATGCTTTCCCTTTGCGTTTACTTTTGTTCATCTGACTGTATTTCTGCCTAGGCATTCAGCCAAATTAAACAAAGGAAAACTTTTGAAATATTCTATTTCAGCTTCCACACAATGTTGTTTCCTTCTGTGCTGTTCTGAACCTGAGCCAGGATGTAAACAGGCTATCTAGTATGGTGCTGCCTCTGGGAGGTATTCACATTATGCAGGAATGAGTCCAGGTACACTGAAGCCTGAGGCTGACTCTGTCTTGAGGACTCTCTTTTTTAAAAGCACATAAAATTACAAATTCAAAATTAAGTGGAGGGCCCTGGGAGGGGCCCATGAGAATGATGGTCCTGGAACTTAGGCTACCATAATCTGGCAGTAAACATACCTCAGCCATCACAGGTCTCTATCAAGAGCACAACTACGAGATCCAAGTATGGGAAAGCCGGCGCTTCCCTACCCCTGCAGTAAACTGTGGGAACATGTTCTTATTGGTGGTGATGAGAGTGGAGTCACCTTGAGAAGCTAAAAATATTTAGTCCGAATATTCAAGAAAAACAAGACATCAAAAGGGAAGTCTATCCTATAGTTTTATTTTCTGAGACGGTAGCTAACTGAATGCAGAGATAGGGTATGAGGGAGTTAATGACTCCATTAACTCAATAAAATGCAGCATCTCCTAAAAAAATCTGCTTTTTAAAAACAATTTCAAATTTACAAATAAGTTTAAAAATTCGTACAGAGTTCCCATATACCCTTACACTCAGCTCTCCCAGGTGTTAACTTCTCACGTAAGCACGTAACAATGAGAGGAAATTAACCATCACCTAGTTAAGAAACTACTCAGTTTTGCCAGTTGTCCCATCAACATCTTCTTGCCAGTACAGAATCCAGTTCAGGAACCTGCCCTGGATTTAGCTGTCATGTCTTCTAAGTCTCTCCTCCAACCAATGGCATTTCCTCAATTTTTCTATGCCTTTTATTAGCTTGACATTTGAGAGTACTGGCTAGTTATTTTGCGAACTGATTCTCAATCTGGGTTTATCTAATGTCTCCTCATGATTAGTTCAGGGCGTGCTTTTGGGACAGAATACCATGAAAGTGATATTTTTCTTTCTCCTGCCTCATATCAAGAGGTCTCTGATACTTATATGTTTCAGTGCTGGAGATACTAGTTTTGATCATTGGTTGAGGCGAATTTTGCTAGGTTTCTCCACTGTAAAATCACTATTTTCCTTTTTAAGCTTACACATTTCTTGTGGGGGGATACTCTGGAACTAAGCAAATATCCTGTTTCTCATCAGACTTTTCACCCTCTCATTTTAACACGCACTGATGATGATGATTCTTGCTTGTGGCAATTATTGCTGTGATGTTTACCAAATGTTGCTTTTCTATTTCCATTCTTCCTTCTACACTCATTAATTAGAATTCTACTGTAAGAAAGGTATGTCCCTTCTAGAAAAAGGGCTTTTTAAAAAATCATCTATTTCAATAGCTTTAGGGGTACAAATTGTTTTTGGAGACATGGATGCTTTGTATAGTGGCAAAGAAGTCTGGACTTCACACCCTCCATCCCCACCTGTGCACACTGCACCCTACAGGTGACATTTCATCTCTCTCCCTTTCTCACCTTCCCACTTCAGAGTCTCCAATGTCCATTATACCATAGAACAGGGACTTTTAAAAGAGAAAAATCTAAAAATTGAATTACTCGGAGAACCTCATAGTTGGTGTATTTGTAAGATAGCACCTTTTGGTGCCACCTGCTTTTTAGGATGTAGAAACTCCAAAGCTTTTCCTTTCAACTGTCTGTAGGCATTTTATGACCTCAGACCTCCACTGAAGTGAAGGACAGGGCAGAAGCAAAGAAAGGGCAGAGAAATGCCATCAGCTTTCCAGGGGCAATTATGCTGAAAAGGAGAGAACTTTGAGGCAAATGAATAACTTTACTTACAAATATGTATTTAGCAGACATGGTAAGTATGTCCCATTTAAGTACTTTCCCTGGTCCAGAATTGAATTCAACGGCCCACGCTGCTTTTAACTGCTGTGCCTAAGTTGGTCTGACCCATTTAAAGGATCACCCTCACCCAGCAAGATGTCCCTGGCCTGCCTGCCAGAAGGACACATCGAATGTCCCACACTCCAGACCTCACACCTCCTGACCAACAGCTTCCCATCCACTCCTGGTTTCCAGGTCTGTGGGCCATTTAGGCCTTGCCTCACCTCACCTCTTCCAGGTCAACACAACATCTAGTTTCTCCGAGTCCCAGACATAAGCTGTCCTCTTAACTTTCACTCATCACATGATGCCCACCCAGGTAGAACAGGATAGACCTCATCTTTCCCACCCTAGAGTGTCCTGATAAAAGACGGGACCCAGATACTAGTCATCCTTGCCCCCTCACATCCTCAAATCACTGAAGGACAACTTCATAGCTGGTTTGACTACAAACTCTTAGACTGAAATTTCATTCATGCAAACTATATGACTGTAAGTAAACTTGACCAAGAAGAAACTCTGTGAGAGCAGAGATGGATATTCATTCTCAAAGGAGATAACCACACTGTAACCAAGACATGGGAACCCTCCCAACTAATGTACAAGTTCTCACTGAGTATTTATTTCTGCAACTGTGATGCAGGTGTGCTGGCCCTGATGTTTATGCCTGTATCAATCAGATCCTGCCAGGAAGAGTAAGGGGCAGACTGAGAAGCAAAACATATTGGAGCAGTTGCTTTCCAGAGAATCCTCTCCGGGAAGCAAGATACAGACTTGGGGAGGAACTCTGCTGTGTTGTGCAGGCCGGAAGCTAGGCGCCACAAAGGAGCTACCTGAGCCCTTTCTGAGCACCTGTGGAGAGGTGGACCCAGGGACACTCCTTAGAGGACTGAAACCACCTGGACAGGATTAATAAGGGAGAAAGTCTCCTAAGAGAAAAGTTAGAGAGTAGATTGAAAACCACGTTACATCGTTCCTGTGCTTTCTAGATATATACTCTAAAAGCCCTCTTTCTAACCACTAGAACACCAAACAGAATATGTTGTCAAATCTCATGGGCTTTCAACTGAAACCTTTTTATAACCACACAATTGCTAAAACATGGTTCTATATTTATTATTTATTAGTGGAATCTAAAACCCCTCAAACCACATTTTAATAGGCTGTCAATGCTTTCTCAAGGTTTGCAACACTAGCTGCTATATTTTCATCCAAAATGAAACGATGCTGGTGAATCCAAGCCACCTCTGTCATAACACCATTGTTTCTCTGACTGCCCTTCTCAAGCTACAAATATTTCACAAAGGACAAAAAGTAAAAAGATAGTTTAGCACCTAAATTGTGTTACTGGAACTCCGAGTGCTCGCTCACTTTCTCTCTCTCTCTCTCTCTCTCTCTATATATATATATATATGTGTGTGTGTGTGTGTGTGTGTGTGTGTATGTGTGTGTGTGTGTGTGTGTGCATTTATTTATTTAATTTTATTTATTCTTCTTAAGTTCATTTTTATGGCCAGAATTTCAAAGACCTTCTCGACTCAAGAAGAGAAAAATATTAATGTGATGTCTGCCACTTGGTTAAAAGTGTAGTACTCAAATCTTCAGATACTGAGTTTTCAATACTGGGTTGGTCACTAAATGTGTTTCATATCCAGATGGCACTTTTAAGAGTTAGACACTTTTCATTCTCTAATAGGAACCTTCTAGAGATACAAGACACTTACAACCCCAAGGGCTAGTGTGTAGTAATAGGAATTTCCTTTCTGACAAATAGGCAAGTAAGTCCCATCACTGTGTGACAGAGGGAAAATGAAAGAAACAATGTAGTAGAATTGTAAAACTAGTGCCAATGGATCAGTCTTAAATGGAACTCCAAATTTAAAAATAAACTTTTCGGGGAAATGGTTTTCACTTAAAGGGGTTTCCTTATTTTAACTTAGGAATCAGCACAAATCTAAAACTGTAAAATTATACAGGGGCTCTCAATCCTCCTCGTTAATGGGTATCGACCAAGCATCCATGGACACATCACACTGTGGTAGAAGCTGAACATCTTTGATCCAAACTGCAAACACTCTAATGAAGTCAAGGCACCCCATGACTCACACCCTGAATAGCGCTACTAATATACTTTTCCACAGCACCCACTTTGTTCATTAGCTGTGCACTAAAATGGAAGATGACAAAGCTGAATCTGTGCCTATTTCCACAGTTTTTATTAAGTAAATACCGTTTTGGTGAATAAAATTAAACCCACATACATGAAATGATTTTTTTCCCTTCCTTGAAATCTTATTAACATAACACTGCCAAAAAATTAATCAAACCATACAATTGTTAAATGATTAATAAAAACAGTGATTATAATAATAAATTCCAGCTTGAGACTATTTCTCATTCAAAGTAGGATTATGAGTTCTTTTGACTTTTTTTGCCAGAACAAAAAAAAATAATAATGTTTATAAATGTAGAGACTGTTTGTAAATGCAGCACTTTTTAATGCCACTACAGAGGTCAGATAATATTCCACAAAGAAGTGATTTCCACCTATTTGTTTTAGCAAGTTTTTCTTCTTTTCCCTAAATTAAACTTAATATACAAATAAGTGGTGGCAAGGCTGAAATAAAAAGGAAAACTTAGAAAATAAAATAACCTTTTGAATAGCAAGCCTAACATAAGAAAAGGTTAGGTAGATAATTACAACTTACATTGACACAATTAACTGCCAGAGCTTTTCAGCTGACTAAATGCTAATCTAGTTCATTATAGAGCCATATACAGACAAAGGCTATTTTTTCCTTAGAGCTCCAGTTTCTGTAACATAAAACCATAGGGAGGTTTGAATTATTATCTAGTAGTCTTTTAAAACTTCATAGAGAAAGACTTTGCATCTTTTGTTAGGCAGTCTCTACCACTCACACTAATAGTCTCCAATGGAAAGCAAGGCGACAATGTGCTCATAGGCTGTATGTGCATATGCATGTGTGTGTGTGTGTGTGTGTGTGTGTGTATCTGTATGCATGTGGAGTACTAATTTCCATCCCCAAAGTAGATACTCAGAGGTTGACCCTTCGATCTTTTATTAGGACTGTGTTAGTAGAATTCTGGGAGGTTTTGCAGAGTCAGGCTATACGCTGAATGATTCAGGGCTTCTTTAGGCTCATGGGGAGTTATGTGGATTCTTATGTTTCCTGCTTAACCTGAAAAACAACAGCAATAAAACTAGACCTAATATGGGGCATACACAGATCTAGTTATGACATGTGATGCTTCAATATTTGGGACCCCCGCACCCTATAATAACAAATTATGAGCTAACTCAGAACATAGAAACAATAATAAAACATAACTGGCTACTGTAAGTCTCAAAGATGCACTAACAGGTTTAAGAACCCCAATCAAGAGTGGTGCCTCATTTGCCATCTAGCAAAATTGGTTCTGTCCCCATGCCCCACTGTCCAACCCTAGACTACAAAGAAGTGGACAGTCAACATGTAAGGATAACTTGCTAGCAAAGAGCAGTGGGCCCAGATCCTTCAGGGGAAGAAAGAGGAATGCTCCCCCTTGTCCTCCCCTCCCACACCCTACCCCACCCCCAGTCAAGCGAGCCAGGCCCTCTGCTCCCCCATGGGTGGAGCTGCAGGGTTTCCCCATCTCAGTTTGTCCACTGCAGCAACCACTCCTTTGCCAACTACCTCTACTCTTTCTTCAGCTGCATATCCTTACTCCCTATGCAACTGCCAGCAATCAGGAAGGAAAGAAGAAAGAAACCACCCCCACACCCTTCCCTCTCAAATGTAACTCCTGTGTCAGCGAGGGCCAGTTGGCTGGATGAAGGCAAACCGCTGAGAAACACAGAGGAGATCAGAATCCCAATCCTGATCTGGGCTTCTGCTCACTAGAAGCACTGGAAGAGAGGTTTTGGGTTCGTGATTCAGAAAGAGCTCATTTCCGTGCAGCATCTGCTGAGAAAAACTCCATGAAAGGTCGGTGGCATGGAGCCAAAAGTGGCAGAAGCTAAATGCCATCCTGCTGCCATTCTCTTCAAGGTACCAGAACAACCCAGACAATCCCAGAGAGAGAAGAAGACACAGTGGGAGACTGTGTGAGCTCATTCTTTGATAATAAAAAAGCGTGTTGGACCAGAAACACAAGCAGGTGAAAAGGAAACACAGTCATTTGTGTGTTTGACAAATACATGCTGAAGACATCTGTGGATCAGGCACTAGAAATACAATGATAAAATTCAGACAAGATCTCTACCCTTAGAGGGCTTATATGGAGTGACCACAGGAAAAACCACTATGAAATTTCACATAGTGACATGTGCTATGAAGACAACACACCTTGACAATTGATAGAGACTTAGATAAGGAGAACAGTATTTTAGATAAAGTAGCCAGGGAAAGCTTCTCTGAAACTAAATCATCAACTAAAAGATTTGGGGAAAAGTATTCTAGACAGAGGGAACAGCAGTTGCAGCCTCTGACACAACTCCCCACCTGCCTTTCTGTAAAAGTCCAGTGAGCTTCCACGTCACAAGAGTGCAGAAGACAAACCCTCTGCTTTTAGAATTCTCATGGTCTGGTAGAAACACAGACCCAGTAACATGATAAATGCACACTCAAACTCCAAGAAGAGCACAAATGAAAAGAGCTTATGAAAGTAACCACCAAACAGATTTGATTGAAGAGTTGGACTTGGCTGGAAGACTTATTAAAAACAAAATTCTGGGCTGGGCGTAGTGGTTCAACCTGTAATCCCAGCACTTTGGGAAACCGAGGCAAGAGTATTACCAGAGCCCGGGGGTTCAAGATCAGATGGGGCAACTTGGTGAGATCTCGTCTCTACAATAAAAATCACAAAAATTAGCCAGGCATGGTGTGTGTGTTTATAGTTCCAGCTGCTTGGAAGGCTGAGGCAGAAGGATTGCCTAAGCCCAGCAGGTCGAGGCTGTGGTGGCCGTAAGCGTGCCACTGCACTCCAGCCTGGGTGACAGAGTAAGTCTCCAACTCAAAAAAAAATTCTGAAAAAAGAGAAAAAAAATTTCTGGGTGTAGGGCATATACCTTCACTCAGCAAATGCAAATGCTGAGTGAAGGTGTATGTGCTATATAGAAAGTGTATTAAAGTGCACGGCAAGTCTACGGCTTACATCTGTGACTGAAGTGACTCTTATGACACATAAGCACTTAATTGAATAACCTTGCTTCACAATTTATCCCATTGCTAGAATATACACTCTTTGAGAGTAGGAATCTTATTTTGATTCGTGAGCATCTTGCACACGAATCACAGTGCTTGGAACATAGATTCAGTTGATGTCTGTTGACTGTATAGGATGAGGAATAAAAGAAAGGTTAATGGTAGGTTGCGAAGGTCGGCATGAGCCGGGAGTTGGGCTTCTCTCTGTATGTATGGGGTTGTCACAGGCTGTACAATTGACAAAACTTCAGGGTGACAAGGGTGCATCTAACCTACCAGTGAACCCAGAAGCCTCCCTTGTAAAGTCTATATTGCTAATGCTGACAGCTGCTACTGATGTTGTGTAAATGAAGATGTGGCTTTTTGTTTCCTTCACTGAAGAGACATATATTAATTGCAGTGCTTTTTAAGACATGAAACTTGGTTTTAAAAGCTTAATAATCATTTCTACTAAAGGTTTCCTGCTGTGATTGTCAAATATAAGTCTTTCCCCATTCTCTGTGACCAACCCCTCTGCCATTACCTGGCTCCAAATCGAATCAGTCATTCCATATGTATGTATTGTCTTCCTTCTCTGTGCACAGCAAGAAGCACTGTGTGAAAGAACTCATACTTCACACATTAGAATCAAAAAGCAGTCTTAATGGCCTTTGGAAAGGGCAAGAAAGTTTATGGTATCTTTGTCTCTACTGTACCTGTTGTCTACTCCAACTCTTCTATCTCGTCTTTAAGATTTATTCCAAACCAAGTACCTAGGTTAGCTCCTGAAAGAGCTCCAACCATAACCTGAGTTTCCTGTCTCCAGGTCATCAGGAAGAAAGCCTTGTTTTCCTTGGGCACTTCCAGATACCTAACACAAGTGTTCAGCATTAAATCCCTTCTGATTTTTTTCTCCAGACCAGACAACACTATTTAGCCTAAATAAAGCTTAATGCATTCCCTCAGATTAACTAATCCACCTTGTACCCCACCATGGTAACTACTCACGTCTGTCTCCAGACCTCTGTGCACCCCTCCAATCTCCATCCTCTTTACAGACCTCAGCCAGATGTCAGGACATGATGCTATGGAAGCTCCAAAGTCACAGAAAAATAGCCCCCTATGGTGTAGCTCTGCTCATCAGTGGGAACTTGAGCATTGCAACAGATGCAGCACATTGCCAGCCAGAAATAACACAGATGTAAGCTACAAATCTTTGAGCATGTGGGGCACTAAGATTAGATAAGAGTTCTGAACTTCAGCAACAAAGAGGCCAGAGACTGGAAGCTGGGCTGATAGAGTAGATCCATTCCTTCAAGAGATCCATCCTACGAACAGGAAGGAGCCAAGGCACTCCATCTGCCAGGCACAGCAGCAGTCCCCATCTCACTCATATGCTGACAAGTTCAAAACACTCAACTTTGTTGAGGTTGAAGAATTGTAGTTATTTAGGCTAAATGGGTTGTCTGGCCAGGAAAATAGTTACAAATAATTTAGTGAATATCTTTAATAAGATGGTGGATTATCATGAAGAAGATGATAAAAGGTGGCTGTCCAGCTCAGAGACTTTGAACCAAAGATGCAAACCACCAGAGAACACCTAAGACTTCAGCAAGTATCATGAATGTCCCTTCCACTGTGCTGCTATTTTTAAGTTACTTACTAATGATCTAATACCATCTGATTTTTTTAAACACTAGTTTGGAAATTTGAAAGCTAAGAGACATAAAGAAGATACCACTGTACACAGAGAAACCAGAAACTCATCAAGAGAAAGGGAAACAATAGCTCTCCAAAGGTAAGGGACCCATGGGAAAGGATTCCATATACCAAGTAAACAAAGACCTTCTCCAACAGTCCCGCACATTTCCATTTTCTATACACAGAGTCATTTCCTTAAGCAGAATGCATTTATCTTTCCAAGACAGAAAACTGTAATTTAATTAAAGATAAAATGAAGAACTTAAAGATTTGCTACATTATTAGGTCCCTTTGAAAGAGTTAAATATTCCCCTGCTCAGATCTCCTCTCTTCCTGGGCTTCAAGATAAGTACTAGAAGATTTATGTGCCATGAATTTCCAATTACCCATCTCCACCAGCTGGGCTGTCAATCACTACTTGTCTTATCCAGGATGTCTTCACCACCCCCATTTCCTCCTTGTGCTCACAGAAACTAGCTTATTCTTCCAAACCGAGCTTACCATCAGGTAGGCAAATGCTGGCTTGTTACGGTCAGCTTCTACTGGACAAAATTTCTCACTTAAATTACTGTCGCCTCACCTTCCCAACATATGCAAGTAAAGCAAGTATTACCACAGATTGTGAGCAATGTAAGATTTCAAAAGAGAATTAACAGGCAAAATTATCCATCACGCGTCTGCCCAGCGTCCATTGAAGCAGAATTGATGAGCTCTCAAGAGCGATCCCCCACTTGACATCTGGAAGCAGGTGGGAGAATTCTAAATGAAAACTACACTTACTCAGAAACCAGAACACAGAAAGCAATATGTTTGCAAATGCACACTTACAGAATGGTTGTGAATTTGGAGGGGAAAATTAATGGTGGAAGTTCTCCACTGCTTTTGACCATGAGTTTTGTCTGAAAAAAAGATTACAGCATCAAAAAAAGTCTTCAAAGTGGTCTAAAAGGTCTGAATATCAGTGTTATAATTAAATATCTGAAAAAATATCTGATCATTTGATGATCAGAATAATGATGAGTCTCGGTAGTATGGATTCCTTTCTTATGATTGTCCCAAAATATGTATTCATTTGGTTGACAAATGTTGAGTACTTACTGTGTGAAAGGCTCTGTGTAAGTAAGAGGGATATAAAAATAACTAGCACAAGACCTTCCTTATGAGAAGTTTGCAAACATATTTGCACAAATAATTTTAATAAAAGAAAAATCGGCATCAAAAAGTCAGTGAAACACTCTGAGAATTCAGAGGAGTGAAGATTTGTAGCTGGCTGGAGGAGTACAGGAATTTAAGGAAAGCTTCATGAAGGAGAAGGACTTTGCCAACAAGGAACTAAATCTGCTGGTCAGCCACAGTTTTCCAGCGCCGGAGTCATCTGATTCTTTGGTTACCCCCCCCTTTCTCCTCTCCTACATGGTTTTTCTTGTTACTAGAGGACAGGGTAAGAAGAAAGATCACCAAATTTCAGGATCTTATTTTGTCACTTATTTGTTATTTGGGTAACAGGATGCACACAGAGGCTTTAATTACTAAAGGGAAATCTAGGCATCACTGTTCTGGGTCACTGTGTTGCTCAAATAGTGCAGAAGGTACATTCAAATCCAGAAAGATCCTGTCTAGGTTCTGAGCCTAGAGAATGCTATGGTATGAGGACTGCCATGATTCAGGGCAGCATGTGCAGTGTACCATCCCTTCAGTCACCATCCTGGCAAACAGGGAGGTCAGGGAAGAGGTGGCAAAGGCAGCTAACCATTGAGATCAGCTCCATTTCATGCTGGGCTTTTTCACAATGCTTCACAACATCTATTAAATCTTTCATCTATTTATTCCACTGATGGTCAAAAACTTATGAAAAAATGGACTATGGCCAATAAGCTGAACCTGATCTGCACTTGGCCACTGGCAATTTCTGAACTTTCTTCCCATTCCTAGGTCGTCAGGTGGATGGTGATCCCCAGCACTGGCCCAAGCTTTGTGGTTGACCCTCGCACTAACACACTGCTACCAAGACAGCCAGCGTTTCCTGGACCCTCCCTCTATCCCCAGCATGATGACGCACTTGCTCTTTCTCAATCTCATTTAACCGTCAAACGATCCTTAAAGCATGTATTATCCCACTACCTCCCAGAAGTGGAAACTGAGCCATGAAACATTACATAACTTGCTCAAGACCACAAAACTCTGTACTGCTCCCTAAAGACTGTATGGGAATTGAAGTAGGATGCTGAGTTTTTAACCCAGGGGAGGCACAAAGATTGTGGGTCTAGAGTTGGACAAGAAAATGTCAACATGCTTGTACTGCACCTGTTCACCCTGAGTTTGCCCAGCGTAAACACCACTGACCCAGGGGACACCTGTAACATGGCCTCCTCCCTCTACTCTCATGTTCTATCCCTCCTATTACCAGGAACAGCTGCCCCAACCAGCCCTTCAACCCCCTGAAACCTGCTCTAGTCAGGCAGTGGTCCTCCAAGGCCATCTGATGGAATCAGATGCCTAGGTCCCATCCTGGAGATTCTATGGCCCAGGGTGGGTCCTGGGCTTCTAAGAGCATCAAGCTGAGTCTGTTGTACATCCAAGAATGAGAATGGTTGTGTAAAGAAGAGTCAAGGAAGGTTACAGGACCCTGCTCTCCAGTCAGCCAAGCCGCTGGCTTCATCTCTGGCTTTTGGGGAAGCCCATTCATAAATCCCTGCTGACAACAGATCATTCCTTCAGGAAGAGAATAATTTCCCAACTGAAACCTAAAATTTAAGACAGAAGGGATGAAATGCCATGGAGAAAAACTTTCCAGGAGACCAAAATGTATTTCTAGCAAAATTTAAACATAAAATAACGGATCGTTATGGAAGACTGTTGTTTTGTTCTCACTGAAGAGGATGCATTTTTTGACCATGCATCCATAATTCAGTGAAAGATCGTATTCAAACATGGCACAGCCCAGAATGGCAGTCATGCAATCTGCAAATCACTACTCCCTTTTTCCTCAACTCCTGCCCAAGACCTGTGGTGGGTAGTGACCAAGGCCTGTGGTAGGTAGCCCCCCACAAGTCCAGCACAGCCTTACAGCTGTAGAAACCTCATTCACAGGTGACCCTACCAGCGTCTGTGATCCAAGTCTGTGCCTGAGCAGGACTGTATGCCTCTCCCTGCACTAGCCTATATGCATCTCAGGGTGAACAATTCTCTTATTTTGCTTCTTGTCCACTAGTTCCACCTAGAAGAGTTTATGACAAGTAGTAAAGGTTCATAAGTGAGTTGAATGAGTAAATGAGACAGTTACATGAGAAATGCATTTTATAGAAAACCCCCAGCTCTCTGATGTCCTCTTATCGAATTGAGATTTCAGCTTTGCTCCTGATGAGGTAACCAGAAAGACCTTGAAAGAAGAAACCATGCCCATGGCCACTGAATAAAGAAAGCAAACTACACTAGGAGAGATTAGTGGGGATCCATAGAGGTTATGCAAGCACGAATCCATCTTTCAACTATCTCTTTAAAAGGACACGATTTGAAAGAGAAAAGCAGAGAGGAATGTAGGACTGGAATTAACATCATGACAGCCGCCTGACTCCAGGCTCTGCCTTCTATTTTATTTCCTCATATTGCACCTTTCAAAACAAAAAGTGGATGGGGTGAAGGATCTGCATGGTTTACAAAATCTCACTTAATCCAGCAAGATGGTGTTAAGAAGAGCAAAATAAGAAAAGGCAAGAACAGGTCCTATCCATTTATTTGTGTCAGAGACAGACAACAACACAGAGTCAGACCTTAAATGCTGTCCTCACTTCTGTCTGACACCTACTTGTCTCTAAAGCTCATAAATCACTCCTCAGTGGATGTCTTCTTTAAGGTATGGTCCTATGGATATCCACACTTACCTAGTTACCTCTGCTACAGCATCACATGGCAATTGCTTATGAATACATCTTTATTCCTTAGACTCCTCAGGAGTACAACAGAAGTAGGCACACCTTGTTTGTTGGACAAGTGTTATAAACTGATTATGTGTTCCCGCCCCTAATTCAAATGCCCTAATCCCCAGTGTGGCTGTACTTGGAGATGAGGCCTTATGGAAGCAATTAAGGTTAAATGAGATCATAAGAGTGTGGCCTTAATTATATAGTACTAGTACTCTGTGTAAGAAGAGACACCAGAAAACACGCTCTCTTTCTCATGCACATACTACAGAAGGCCATGTGAGGACAAAGCAAGAAGGCAGCTGTCTGCAGACCAGGAAGAGAGCCCTTAGTAGAAATCAGATTGGCCAAAATCTTGATCTTGGGTTTTCCCAGCCTCCAGAACTGTGGGAAAATACATGTCTGTTGTTGAAGTCATTCGGTCTATGATATTTTGTTATGGCAGCCCAAGCTGACCATGACAACAAGAAACTGATGAATTTAATAATGTGGTGCAAGAGACAATTCATTAGAAATCAGAATCTCTATTCATCTGTGCACCTGCCAGCAAGTGGCTCGAGCCCCATACCTCCTCTCCTCATCTCAAACCTGGAAAAGACAAATTCTCCTTTATTTACTCCTAGTGACACTGTAAGGGTCAGAGGACCTCTAAATGTTTAAAAAGTCTTACGTACACAAGACTGTACTGCATTATTCTTCCCATCAGAGTTGGTTGTCTTTTCCTATATGCTTACCATCCATCTCCTGTAGCTATGAAAGCTAGAAGGCCTCCTGATCCTTTCCTGAAGATCTAACTCTACTCACATGGTCATGATGTTATAATTTGTTTAGTTAGGAAAACTGATATCCAATATGCTAACTAAAAGGTTATGCATTGTGTATTGAAACTGAATAAGGAAAACATTTTATATATGTAACATCTGAGCCTCTACTTCAAAATGGTAAAAGTGATTATATATCTCATGGTCATGTGATCATGGTCATGTGATCATGGACATGATTGTAATTTTTTTCTTTATATACATGTATACTCCAAATTTTCAACACATAAATGAATTACTTTTAAATTAAGGGAAACAAAAAAATTCTCAAAAGAAGAAAAGACTTATCTCCTGCCCAGAAATCTCACAGCTGAGCCCCTACCCACAGCAGTAGCAAAGAAGGCAGGACTGGGACCAAGGTGCAACTCATCTCTCCTCCACGCCTCATCTTCATCTCTGCCTGCCACTCTGGCCTTCTCATGGGAAACAAGAAAAGTTCGGGGAGATCCCCCCGCTAAGGCGACATGCACTGCTCTCCTCCATCACTCCAGGTCTTTGAGAACTTATTTAATTCAGAAGTATCTGGGCTGTCCCGCTCCTACTACTCTACCCTTCTTAAAGTACCTGTGGTGTCAGAATCCAGCAGGAGACATTGGTGCCTACACAAAGCCTGTACCTAGCCCCCTGCCAGGACATAGAAGACTCTCAGTGTCAGTTCTCTCCCTTTTTACTGAACCCCACACTTAAATGCTTCTTTTCAATGCAAGCATCACTTCAGGTGGGTAGAATTTTGTTGTATGCAGTACAATCCAAAAATCGTTAGAAACAGTCACACAAATATGCAGGGATATAAACTGGATTTGCTTAATAAAGACTGAAGCATCCCCATCCTGTGTTTTAAAACTACACATGCTAATTTTCTGGAAGACAGAAGGCAAGTGTCACACAAATTAAGTTTCCTCACAGACAAAAGCAGCTGTCGCACCTCACTTCCCATCCCCATGGTCATGTTCAGCAGCTCCAGCTTTGAAACTATTCTGGAGGTACGTTAAAATTTGAGGAAAAATGCAGTTCTGGACATCTGGATTCATTAAAAAGTAACCTAACGCCTCCTCTCCCTAAGGCTAATAATGATAAACCATACTTAATGTAGTCACACACACACACACACACACACGCTAAAGATATACACTTAGCATATTTGAAAAATTGTTCTTCTCTTTACTATTAATCTAAGAATATGTTTAACCAAGAGGCTATACTTTAATTACAGTCCACCAGTATCCATTCATAAAGGCACTTGTTTGGATATCACACCCACGGTTAAATTTTCCCTTGTATTATAAAGGAGGGATTGAAGAATAGAATAGAATTTCATCCACATATACCTTTACACAAATTAATATTTTGTTTAGGGGAATAAACTGCAAGCATAAATAGCAGAGAGCAGAAGCATTATATTGCTAACCATTCTTACTTTTATTTGAAAAGAATAACTGCAACCGTTCAACTATGTTCTCCCTTTGCTGAATGCTAAAGCACAGGTAGAGTCTGCCAGAGGTCTATGGAGGGAAAGTTCTCCAGGATGGAAGCAGAGTGTGCAAAGGCCCAGGGGAGAGAGAGAACGATGTGTGAGGAACACGCCTGCTCTTCTGAATGACTGGAGCACCAATGGTAAGAAAGTGCTGCAAGTTTCCAAAATTCAGTCTAGTTCTGAAGTCCTCTGATTGAGGGATCAGAGTAGATTGAGGTTTTGTCGTGGCTCAGGCCTAGGAAAACAAAATAACTTTTGACAACCAAAACACAATGTCCAGAGGAAAGAAGTACATGCCATTTCCCTACCCAGATGATACTCTGGGATCCTCTTTCCAACTGAGTTTTTATTAGCTGATGTTCCTCCCCTTCCCAGTCTGAAGCAAAGAGCTGGGCCCCCAAGCTGAGGGTTATGGATTAATTATACACTGTGCCAAACTTTAAAGAAGTGATCTGTAACATTCTCACCCTGTCCTCTCTACTTTTCCGTCTGGGCCTAGTTTCATGAGGGTGTCAGGCAGAAGATGAATATCCCTTCAGTTAACATGTTTAAGAGTCAACCCCTCCAACAGAGTAGAGTGCTTAAGACACTCCAGGATCATTCTCCTGAATGCCACCTGCTAACCTTTGAACTTGAGAATTTACTTAAGCTCTTTCAACCTCAGGGTCCTCTTTTGTAAATGCAGAAAATACACACCTGCCTCCCAGTGTGTGTGTGTGTGTGTGTGTGTGTGTGTGTGTGTGTGTGTGTGACAATAAAAATCATATAGCAGAGCAAAATCCAGAGTAATGCTTAATGAGTGTTAGATATTTTTGCTGTTGTTGGCCCCTTAAAAGGAACTTGAGGGACATCTAGCTTCTCATATATCTCTGCAATCCCAAACCTTTTAAGTTAATATTCATAATATCACCATTATAAACTTGTAAATATTCTAAAATTAGTTAGAAAGGATAAGTCACATTGGCGTTAATGTGGCTGGTGTGCAGTTGGGAAAGCCACACAAACTCAATCCACTCCTTCTGTTGATGAGCTAAGAATACCTCTTATTCAATAGTAACACCACAGAAAACAGAACCTGTGGCCATGAAAAGGCAGATTTCGCTAGAAAGCATACATTCATTTATTCAGTATACTGTTGGCTTATTATGGGACAAGCATTATTATGGAGCTAGTGATACAGGCCCAGACAAAAAAATAGACAACAGTCTTTGCCCCCAAGGGATCAACATTCTAGTGGAGGAAGACTGAAAAGAAACAAAGAAAATAACCAAAATGCATGAATACCAAACGACCATGGACACAAAGGACCATGAAGAGAAAGAAGGTAGGAGAGGAGAATAGGCAGGTAGTTTTCAACAGAGTATCAGACAAGGCCTTCCTAAGAGAGGAACACTGGATAAAGACATGAAGAAGGTAAGGAAGTAGCCGCGTGGAGGTAGGGGAAGATCCCTCCAGGCTGAAGGTGCAGGCAGTGCACACATAGGCAGGTGGGAGCAGGACTGGGATGCTCCAGGAGCAGGAGGGACAGACAGCGTGGCAAGACTCAGTGAGTGGAAAATACATACAAAAATGGATATGCATACAAATACTTATATATACACAGACACAGAGGATGCCAAAAATGTATACACATTTTAAGAAAGAAAAAAACTGTATTAAAATTGCAATACTCAAAATATACCAATAACAAAAGATGAATACATGTCATGTTTGACTTCTGCAATTTCAAGAGGTACTCAAAATGGTTACCATTTAAGATGAATAAGATGGCAGAAGAAGCAAGTTAAAAACTGGAGATCTATTTTGAAGATGAGTTTTAGACACCCTTAAAAGATCCTATTCAGGATGTTGAGAAAACCATTAACTGTATTAGAGTCTGGAGTATAAGACTGGAGGCAAGAAAAACTGATTGTCCCAACTCAAATGTGAATTTGAGTCATCTGACCCATGAGATCAACACTTCACAAACAGGAAGTTTCTAAACTGATAGCCAGCTTGTGTCAGTAAAACCACCAAAGAGATCATTTAGAGAATACATGCACAAGGATGAACCACAAGGAGGATATCTGTGATTCTCTGCACAGTCCTGCACGCTCTGCATTAAGTTCTGCCCTGGTCCTTTAACCCCAAGCTGATGGTGAGCAGTGCCGGAAGCTCACAGGAGATCATTATTCAGGCTCTGGCAGTTCTGAGGTGGAGATGCTGGCACATTTACAAGGAATAAAAGGGGAGGCAGTGACATGGGAAATCTTTCTCTTTTCTAGATCAGGTTTAACGGCCCATCACCAAAGAGCTAACCAAGTGTGGTCCAGCAAGCCTGGAAGATAAAAATGCAAACATCTCACTTATGATGCTCATTCCCTAGCAATATTTTTTGAATACTCATAGACACATGACAGAATTTTAGATGCTGGGGATTTGTTTTAATTTAAACAAAGTCTTTGTATTCATGCTACTCTAAATTTAGAAGTAGGGAAGGGAAGGCAAGCAAGATAGGCAAATACGTGTTAATTTATAATACAGATAAACAAACAGATTGATAAGAATGAACGTGTTAAAATTCAGACTGCATAAACTCATCAATCTATTTATGTACTGCCTTGTTCTAGAAGAGGATTTAAGATGAGGAAATGCTTAAAGATGCCAGCATCCGAGTTGAAGGAACAGGAGATGAAGAAGGGGACTCAGGTACTGGTGTAGGGTTCAAGGGATGTCCCTTCATCACTGTGAGTCAGTTTCCTCATCTCTAAAGCAGGGGATAGAATGATGACCCGTCATTGCTGACACTAGGTGCAGCATTGGAAAGCAGATCTCCAGAGCTTACTCCTCTTGCTTCACAGAAGCTTTATATCCTTTGAGTAGTAATCCTCTATTTCTCCATGCCCTTGAGCCCCTGCCAGCCACCATTCCACTCTGATTTTATTTATCTGGCTATTTTAGGTGTATTTGTCTTTCTGTGATTGGCTTATTTCACTTAGCATAATATCCTCCAGGTTCATCCATGTTGTCACATATTCCAGAATTTTCTTTATTTTAAAGCTGGATAGTATTCCATCATATGTACATACCACGTTTTCTTTAGCCAGTCATCTGTCCATGGACATGTCTCAACACTTTTTTGATTTCACATTCAACTCATTTCCCAAAGGGTACTTCTCAGCCCTGCGATGATTTTCAATCTACAAATACATGCCTCCCTATGTACCTGTATCACAAACAACTCATTTGTTCTGCAGGTTTTTGGTGCCTGAAAAATGGCTTCAACCTCAGGCCACTTTACCAAATGCCACTGCCTCCAGCCCCCTGACCATTCCAATGTGGCAGTCCACAGCAGGATACTTCTGGAAGAGCTGCCCCTGGGGACCTATGGCATTTCGCAGCAGACCAGCTCCCCCACAGAACCGGCCCACCTTAGGAGATCAGAGCTGGCTTCTTTAATAAATGTCATGGCTGCCAGTTGAAGAGTAAAAGAAAGAAAGCACTGGGATAACTTAGAGAGAAGCACAAGTGTTTGGAAGAGTGAAGGGAGATCCTGATCAATTAGGAAAAATGTGAAATAGAAGAGGATTTGAAGGATTTGCAATTTGCTTATTACTTCCACCCACAACTCTACTTCTTGAAAGTGGCATTTCTGATCATATAGCAGGGTGGCAAACCCAGCTTTAAAATAACAATTAAATATAGCATAGTGCAAAATATTATACTGTATCCTGGCTGGAAGCAGAGCAGTTATAATACCCACAGTAGTTCTCCACAAGTTCCTTAACTGCACTGTACATTATTACCTCAGATACCACAGCAGGTCTTCACTCCAAACCACCTAAGTATGTAGATTTTTAAACACCACTTAAACGATCTTCTCCCAAAAGAATTAAATTACCATTTATAGCCCATTCCTCTATTAAAAATTAATGAATTTACTAGCTCCTAGGATGGAGGCCTTCATTTGTTTTATAATGAAAAAAGCTTTGCTCTGCAATTCTCCAAGGCTGTGATTGTTTTTATTCTTCAGTTCTTCTCATTAAAAATAAATACCTCCATTCTCTAAGATACACCTGCAAAGCACTTAAAACACCCATTTGAACAATAGGAAACCTATTTTAGTCTCCTCGCTAGAGAATCTACTGTTTAAAGTGCTTCTGCAGTGGGAAAAGCACTTTTCTTCAGTACCCAGGCACCATTCTGGGTGGTGAAGGACCAAAATTGAAGGTTTGCAACTAATCACTATTTACAGAGCAAGCTCAAAGGGCAACTTCTTAATGCTGCAGGTCTGAGCTGTAATCAGAATTCTTCACATATTGTCTTTTGCTCAGGAGGGAATAACGAGTCAACTTGAAGTCACAGTTTGATTCATTGTCTACGTCAGGCTACACCCCTAGCGCAGCCTGAACCACAGAAGTGGATTGCTCTAACAGATGTCACGAGTCATAATAGCAAAACGCAAATGAACTCTTAGTGTATAACCAAAAGATAGCCAGCAACAGCTGGAGCTTCCCCCCCACCCCCACCATTCTATCACGATGGTAAAACCCTCATGGCCATGCCCTAAGTGTGTTATGTATTATTAAAACAAGCAAAATGGGGAGGCTTCTCTAAGTGCACTAATTATCAGAGATTACTGAAAATTTAAGTGTGGCCATTCAGGAAAACAGTTACACCAAAAATACATTATGTATTTGACTAATACAATCCATTCCATTCAGTTACTATTTGCTGATCGCACAGAGGACTGAATGAACAAGCGGAGTAAGTTGGAGTAGCTCCCCCCATGTATATAAGAAGATTCTCAAAGCTATTTCTAGGATCTCGGCGCTCCTATCCATTACTCGCTGCTAGATTACCCAGGCTTCTGCAACACGAAATTTGGAATAATCAGAAACCTTGGACTGATCCTTTCACTGTCAGTGATTACCTAGAAGTCGATAAATGTCTTGAACCCTGAATTTTTCCAGTCCACAGACAATGCATAGTTCATCTCTGCTACAAGTCGACTGCCGGATGACAAAGCATCCCTGGGAATGTGGATCCCCACTGCCAAAAATGGGGAGAGCTGGGAACTGTCTCAGATTGAAAGCCTCAGGCCACCAGACAAGGGAAGGCAGTCAGTCTCCAGGGAGAGTGGTAGTCGTGATGTCGTTAAGTGGCAGTTTTTGCCAACACTCTCATCTTTGCAAAGAGTATAAGCACTGGTTCTCGAGGCTGCTGCCAAGCTGTGTACTCACTTCCCACCGTTCCACACCCCACAACCTCAAGGAGGGGCAGGAGCAAGGTAGAACATCCTAGAAAACAAAACATATGAAATCCTCCAATTTCTACCCTCTGCTGCCTCTATCCAACACATGCAGACAATACTTAAGTGACTAAAGAGACTTTTTCTCAAGGTTGGCACCAAATTCAAAATATAGGAATGCCTCATCTTAGGAGACAAAACAGAGAATGTTAACAAAAGAACCAGATATCAGATCCTTCTGCCAAGATGATTGTTTTTCCCTAGGAATGAAGGGAATAATTTCAAATCTGGCTGAGAGTATTTCACAGAAACAGAGGAGACCTAAATGTCTGTTCCCAGATGTCACACAGATGATCAAACAGTCACGTGAGTCTCTCCTTAAATGAGCTGTGCTGGAGCTGCAGAAATGGGTGCTCCTCCAGCAGAACGTGCTCAGAACTCAGCAATCTGCAAAGTCCATCATTATCCCAGCAACCCGACACTTTTCCATTCCTACACACCTAAAACTTGCGCAGATTATTCCATTTTCTTTCACATAGAAAGTTCAATCATTTGGCAAAATTAATAATAAAATGACATCTATAGATAATAGCTTGTAGCAAAAACTGGATATACCTACAAGTGTATGTTCAACTAACAAACAAACGGGCTAGGTATGCTTTCAGAAGCTGTCATCCCAGCGGTACACATGCAACTCATGAGCAGAGTCTGCATAGCTAGCTCAGATACTCTGCACTCTTTCATTGCTCCCTATTAGAAATGGAAGACAACAGTCTTCTGACTTCTGCATGCAGCCTCAGCTTTTCTTAACACTCCCAAGCTCGTGTCCCAGAGACACTCACTGATTTGATGACAGTCCACCCCCACCCCCGTGCTTCTGCTTACCCCTTATTCCCACTGCATAAAGGAACCAGGAAAATAATGCCTATAATGTCATTTTCCTAATAAAAAATTCTATCACCCACAAGCTATGAGCATCTAACTGCAATCTAGATGAAAACTCCTGTTTCTGATGTCCCTGAGGTAATAGCATCTTTGGCTATATTTCAGCAATGTAATTTTACCCAGAAGATATGTATAGAGGATCTTCCAAGTGCCAGCACTGCAGTTGACTCTGGGAAACACAGAAGCACAAGCCAGTTCCAGCCTATGGATAAGACTGACCAGCCAGGATACTATGTGAGGCACAAGGCGGGAAACATGTGTGAAGAGCCTGGGGGAGCAATCATGTCCACCTAGTACTCAGCACTTGCAAAGTGCATCTGAACAAGCCAACACAGGGTTCTCAAATACAGTGTCCCCGAGACTGACAAGAGCCCTAGGATGAGAAGAGCTCGGATCAAGAGCCTTGGCCACCTTCCCACCCTTATCCTACCAGGTCCTGTGTTCCAGGAAAGAGTATCTAGGTTCTAATCTCCCATTATACGGCATCTCCTTCTTATCCCTTATCTTTTTTTTTATCCTAAAACCTGAGAAATGGCGTCTGAAAGGTTGGAGCAAAGAGTAGTAAGCAGTAACAGCATTTGCTATTCATTGCCTCCTTTGTAAAACTGATAATGGACCTCAAGCTTCTTTTACAACATAATTTCTGTTTTTCTCCCATTGTGAAGTCCATCCTCTATCCTAATGAAATCCCTCCCAGTAGTTCACAGAAGCCTTACACATCCATTGCTGTGTGTCTTCCCTTCCTTCTCTCCACATCCAGCCTTCAGAGCCAGCTCAGATGCTGCCTCCTATCCACACTCCTCTCAGGAGAAGTGTATTTTATTCTGCACCTAGCTTTCCTAGTTGTTTGCTTATTTACCACAAATTTATCAAAGGCTAATCCTATACTGTGCTTGGTAATGGCGAGTTAGAAATGTATGAATACCATTTGTTCCAAGACCTCAGGAAACCCACAGAGACATATAAACATAGAAATGCAATACAAAAATATAAGGAATTTAATAAAGTTCCAAGAAATCTTCTGTATCCAAAGACACAAAAGAGAGAACATCACCTGCTTGGGTGGGTCAGCAAAGACTTCAGGGAAGAGGAAATTTATCGCCTCTTCTAGACTTTAAGCTTAAGGTATTTGAGGACAAAGTCTGGTTCAAATTTCTCAAGGTGCACTAGCACAATAAACAGTCAGTGAAATTAAAGAATGAATGCATGAATGAATGAACGACAAGTAAAATTCATCCTATAGGTCTCACAGGCCACTTTAACAAATGCTTCCAGAAAATATGAAGACATGTGATTGATTCCAATCCCATTGAGAAGGAGTGAGAGAAGTTTGCATTGCTTAGTGCTCAGTTGTTTCTGAGTTGAAGGTGAAATCCGACGCCTATTCAAGTGATCAGGCCGTCATCAACTCTAAAAGTGGCTAAAGAAACTGGGTTCCACTCTTCAGGCATTCACTGAATTGCTAGCTAAAAAGTCTCCAAAACCCAAACCATGAACTAATGAGCAGAGCATCAAGGAGGTGTTGCAGAGCCAGTGCCTGATAGAACCAGGCTTGCCTGACTGTCACAGCAGTGATGCCTCAGAAAATGATTTAAGACTTAATTCATGAGGTGGCAGTTTGGTGTCAAAAACTTTGACTGATGAGCTTTGTAATGTTCCTACCTACATATCAAGTAAAAAACCTGAGTGCCTACCTCTTAACTCACGGGCAAAGGCAGTCTCCAGTTTGATTTTGCTTTAATGAAAATAAAGTGGTTAGTAGTATGATCTTTTCTGAAGTGATAATACCAGGATTATGGAGGAAGATTTTTCCAGGTATAGGTATTAAAGGAAGTAGAATGGGTTGTAGACAGAGGACTGAACACCTGCTGTGTGTCAGGCACAGTCCCAGGCTCTGGGGACACAGTCATGAACAAAAGACAGTCATCTCTACTATCTGTTCAAGGTTACAGATAAATAAACAAATAAAATGTTTAGTATGCCTGATGGTGATGAGTACTAAGAGCAAAATGAAGTAGAAACAGGAGAGAGACATATGTTTGCACAGAAGGATTCCGGGACCATACCATGTTTCAGTACCAGCCCCACAACTTTTCATTACGTAACTATGGAGAAATCACTCAACCTCTGTAACTTTAGTTTTCTCATCTATAAAACAAGAATGCTCACATCAAAGTCCTCTTTTGTACAATTTCAAAAATATCATACATTTCAGGTAAATTCAATGGACAAAAAATAGAACTCTATGGCTACTGGAGTCTCATTCAATCTGAAACTGTGCATTTCATTTCATAGCAAGTCTATTTCCTAAACAGCCTATGTAGAGCAGGGCAAAAGGAATTACCATCACGTTCTACACATGAAGAAGCAGAGTAAGTAACTGAGTTCTACTGACTCTGTCTTCAGAATGTCTCTTGTACCACTTTACTTAGTCAACTCTTGAACTCCATGGAGGTAATACTCCTAGTCGCCTAAACCCAGCACTTGATCAACTCACCCTGGATGGATGATAATAGATTCCCAACTGATCACTCTGTGTCCTGTCCCTTTCCAACTGCGGTTCTTTCTCACCACAAATTACCCTTCCCAAGACTACATCACTGCCTTCTCAAGAACACAAAGCTGCCTCCCATCCCTAAAAGTCCAAACTTTCTCCTCTGCCATTCCCTCCATACCTTTCCCTTCAATCAAGACAAATATCTTCTTTCCTCAACATTCATTTTGACTCCCTCGCTTTTGCTTTTTTATGCTACCCATCATTCCCACAGTCTGTTCTACTTTCCTTCCTGCTCTCCAGACCTTACTCATGTTTTAAGAATGACTCATAGTTTACTTCCCTAAGAAGCCGTGTAGATATATCTAGTGGGAATCAAGTCTTCTATTCCTCAAACTCCCTGCTGAGCACTGTCAGTAATCTTATTATTTTACTAACCCATTCTGTGGACAAGAAATCATGCTTTGTCATCTTTGGTTTGATTGAAATTCTATTCATAGAATTTCAAATAGTAAGCATTCAGTGTCTGCTTGATGAAGTAAATGGAGGTGTATTTATTAATCCTTCACTGTTCATTCTACAAATATTTACTGAACAACTTTTATGTGCCAGGAACAGTCCTAGGCTCTGGGGATACAGCCATGGACAAAAGAGAGAATCATCTCTACTATCTATTCAAAGTTACAGATAAATAAATAAGTAAACTATTTAATATGTCTGATTATTACTATAGAGCGAAAGAAAAGAAAAACAGAATCAGAGATACATAAAGTTTCGGGCAAAGAAAGTCTTTCATTTTAAATAGCCTGCTCAGGGAAGGCCCAAACTCAAAAATAAGAACAGGTGATACAAGTGAATCATCATTTACAGAGCATCAGCGATGTACAAAAATTCCATTAGGACCCTTAAGAACTAGAATCTAAATAAGACATGATTTGTACACTTAGAATCTTTCAAGTCTTCTTAAAATTAATTTTAATTAACAAATAAAAATTACATGTATTTATAATTTACAATGTCATGCTTTGATATATGCATATGTAGTGAAATAAGTAAGTCTTTAAAATTTTACATAGACTGAGATGCAGAAAAAAATGACTAATACAAGGCAAGAGACAGTAAGTCCTGGTAAAGAGATTTTAAATCTCCAGATCAGCCTAGGGATATCGGGAAGGGCTTCAGGAGCTGGTGAAATGTGAGACCTTAAAGAGGGCCACTGTTCCTGTGAGTCAATGGTGGAGATGGGGATTTAGGAGCAGGACTCTTGAATATAGAACTCTAGTTTGAGCCACTAGGAAAAGGAATAAATCCAAACATTGAATCACTTCTTCAAGTCTTAATGCTCTCTAGGCCTCACATTCTCACACTGTGGACCAGTGTGTTATCAGGGTGGCTGTCCAACTCCAGAAAAGACTTCATTTCTAGTTTACTGATTAATTACCTTTGATGGAGCACTCACTATTGGGCAGTTACTGTACTAGGCTCTGAGGAAAACTCACTTAAGACTCGTGCCTGCTCTCAAATACCATAGTCTAGGACTGGGAAGAGATGGATAAATCAGGGATTAGCATTCAGTGCCACAGATGCACATCTGAAGTTAAGCACAGGGCCTGGGGAAATGCAGGAGAGAGGCATCCTGATCCACAGGGGAGTACATGGAAGACTTCCCAGGCAGCCAGATCCTTGAGCTCATTTGCATGTGTTTAATTAAAAGGTTTTTCTTGATTATAAAATATACCCATACTTGTGGAAACTTGCAAAATATAATAAATTAGAAATTAAAAAATCATCGATAATCCTATCACCCAAAGAGCTTCTATTAATTCAAAGTATTTCCTTCCAGTGATCTTGTGCAATCTCTCTTCCATTCCTCATTACATTAGTTACAGACACTAACATACAAACAAGAATACATATACATTTGTTTGTGTTTCATCCTCTTTTCACTTAATATTATATTATAGCTTTTCGCTTGCATTATCACAAATCCATGACAACATAAATCTAACGACTATATATTATTGGACAGTATTTATTAAATCATTCCCTTAATGTTGGATATTTTAGTTGCTTCAAATGCAGTACTTTTGCTATTATAAGTAGTAGCAATAAACATATTTGCACATAAGTATTTGTTTCATTCAGAGATTTCTAGATGTGGAATTAAGTTGAAGAGAACATACTTTTAAAAAAATAGCCTTGAGTTTAAGAATGGATAAAAACCAAAACACTTATTCTTAAAGGGCAAAGTTGACGCAAGGAATTGTATGTATAAAGGTTATGGGCAGGACACAGCATGACAACTTCCGGGAATTTAAGTAATTTGGTAAGGCTAAGGGACAGTGTGTGATGGTGATGGGCGAGGGAGTAGCCAGACAGAGACGAAGGCAGAGAGATGGACAGACGTCAAATCATAGGAGCTGAGTTACGGAGTTTCAATTCAATCACAAGCTTAATTATGAGAACCCTGAAATATTTTAAGAGGTTCATAATCATATTTGTGATTTAGAAAAGTCATGCTTGCAGCAATGACAGACAAGGATTACACTGACAGAAAAGACACCTTTAGGGTCTACTGCAATAGTCCAGGAGCAAAGTAACAGTGGCTTGAAGCAAGACAGCAGCAGTGTACAAAAGGGCTACATACACGCTTTCAGCACTTCCATTCTCACTAATTGTTTAGTGCTGTGTTTCTTTTTTTTTTTTTTTTTTGAGTTGGAGTCTCACTCTGTCGCCCAGACTGGAGTGCAGTGGCCGCTCCCGGCCACCGCAGCCTCGACCTGCTGGGCTCCGGCGATCCTTCCGCCTCAGCCTTCCTGTCCACGCCCGGCTAATTTTTTGATTTATTGTAGAGATGAGGTCTTGCTTGCCCAGGCGGGTCTCAAACCCGCGGGCTCAGGCAATTCACTCACCTCAGCCTCCCAAAGGCGCGGGATTACAGGCTG
>CAUYQG010060689.1:0-18562 GCA_963574415.1 Tarsius wallacei | reverse complement strand
TACTCCCTGACAATAGGTCTGAGTGTGGGTCGGGAAATGCTCTCAAAGCTCAGGTTGTTTTCAAGTTTGCCTTGGCTTTTGCTTTTGGCTGAGCCCTTCACATAACCTCTGCACATGCCTACAGTCTTAGGGTTGGCAAGAAGTACTTTAGGCCCTCTCTGGTCTCCACTTTACATGCACACAGCCCAAGCCAGGAATATATTTGCTCCAACCATGACTGCAACCTTAGACTAACAGAGCATTGGTCCTCATCATTCACCACCTGCCAAGATTGTCGGTTCCACTGACAGTGCTGCTGGGTGTGGATATGCCCGCCAATCGTAATTGAATGAGCCACTTTTGACAGCATAGGTAAAATTGCTGGTCCCATGATGTGCCCTACCTTGATAGAACTTCTGTAAGACTGAACTGGGGGAAGTAGGATAGGATCAGTCAGCCCTAAGCAAGAACACCACATATTCATGCTGTTCTTACCCAAAGTTCAGCAGTTTTCAAAATAAGCACTTTTCCGATTATTGCATACCTTTGGTCAATTTTCAGAGTACAGAAATTGTTGATTTTGTGAGTTTTGTCCAGCTTTTTAGTTGTGTTTTGAGGAGAGAATTTGCTGACCTCATCATTTAGCCACAGCTGGAAGTCTTGCCTTCTACTTTTTTAATTTCAAGTCTCTCCAGTCTCCCTCTCCTACTAGGATATAGGTACCACCCTGCAGACTTTATTGCCACCATCCCTTTGCTCCCTATTCAAGTGTCACTTAAAACCAAGAGAGGAAGGGGAAAAGCTAAAGTTTTAACTGTTTTATCAGTGTCTGGAAATATGCCTGACACATAATATATGCTTATAAACTGTTTGTTGGATAAAAGCATAGAGGGAGGTCAGGTGACCTTCATGAGGGCATAAGTCAGTAAGAATATAGAGAGAATACCAGTTTCAAGAAATACTGGAGAGAAAAAATGCACAATGCTTGGCATTGTTGGACAGAGGAGGCAATGAGTTTGTCTGGGGTTTCTAGTTGGATAATGAGATGACTAATTTTGGTGGTGCAAGGTAATCTTTCAGAAGCCAGGGCCCTTCATCATGAAGCTATGAGTGCACATGCACACACACACACACACATACACACACACATGCATACACACACACACATACACACCTGGCCCAGGAGTCAGAGAAGCTGCACAAGGATTCATGGGAAAGTAGAACAATGGCAGGCCCAGCTGCCGCTTCACAGTGATGAGGTGAATCAGGTAATCAGCAACAATATGTGTATGCTTCTGCTCTCCTTCTGTATCCCAAATCTCCAAATCTCTGTGGCCCAGTCTGACAGGAAACATACAAGGAATCCTGGGAAATAGCATCAGCCTAGCCAAGTGACATTACAAAACTATCACAAGACCTCTTTCTCTGGATTCCGTTAGGAGAAAATTGGAGGCCATTCTAAGATCTTAACAGAAGGTCACTAGGAGAGATGGTGGACAGGCAAGGAGAGAAGAGGCAAGAGCAGGGGAAACTTGCTGGGCATGAGATCACTTAAGCAGTCCAGGGGAGGGCTAATGAGAATCTGGACCAAAATAGTGATGGTAGAAACAGGACTGAATCTAAGAAGATGGAATGCACAGGGCTTAGTGACTGGCTGCACGTGGACTGGGAGGAAGGAAGAAGGCAAGTTGAGGTCCAGCCTACTGGCTTGGGCGCCAGGATGGTGGAGATGCCATTGTTGGGAGGTGTGTGGAGGGGGAGGTATAGGTGTGGGGAGGACTACTCACTGCCCTTCCTCATCAACTCTTCCAGCAGGCTCTATAGTCTCATCATCTCATCTCACTGAACCTAGCACCATTCATTTACCATCTACCATCCATCCATTCATCCACTCATTTACCACTCATCTGTTCACTCATATGTCCACCCATTTACCTACCCATCTACTATCCATCCATCCATCCATCCATCCATTCATATATCCATCTATCCACCATCCATCTACCCATTTACCCACACATCTACCATCCATCCACCCTTTCACCATCCATCTATTCACCCATTCATCTGCTCATTTATCCACTTATCCACCATCTATTCATCCACTCATCCACCCACACCTCCACCATTAATCCATCTATCCATCCACTCACCCAACCACCATCCATCCATGCATACCTCCATGTATATACTAGTGTCCCCAGTCAGCTTGCTCTAGGCAATAGCTCAGTGAGCAAAGAGTGACACCCACTGTCTGGCCTTACAAAGCCAATGATTTACAGCTTCTTCCTACCCCTTGCCCTTTATAAAGGGTAAATACTATGTTGGGGCCTGTCTCCATCCACAACCTTAGAACTGTGAATGCCCATCAGAATTCATTCAAAGGCCTGGTTAGTTTCTGGGGAGATAAGCTTCTCGGGGACTGGCCTGGTAGGGATGGCAGCAAATGTATGTAGAGGAACCTTTTCTGATTGTCCTAACCATCCACTCTGGCCCTTCACACTAGAGCTCTCAGGATTAACCTGAAGTCATGGCCATCATGAGGAAGCTCCTCAGACTCCTGCACTCCCTGAAACTTCTCTATCCATCCCAATGTTCTATTCCATCTCATTACCTTTTACTTTTATGTCCTGATTCTATAAGTGGCTCTGCTTCCCAACCCTTCTGATTTCCTTCCCAGCACTCTGGACTTTGCATGGCAGCCAAGGTTTAGATTTTGCCTACCCGCTCCATGGCCTCCTGGTGGTCCCAAGTGAGAACTCCCTGCTTGCCTCTCACTGTCCCACCAGGGGTGACTGTAACCATAGGTCTTGAATCAATACTGTTTGCCAGCAGTCTAAATACTTGTTCTAAATACTTGGATACAGGCTCTCCTCCCTAGGAGATCTTGGTCTACAGAAGGACAGGGCTCTGGTACAGGGGATACAAGGAACAGCAAGAATCAAGAGGACCCCAGTGCATTCCAAGGGTTCAGGGCAGGGTCCTAGAGCAGGGAACTTCCCAGTCATCTCTTGGAGCCTAGGCAGAAGCAGACCAGCAGGTCCTGGGTAAACTGAAGTGGGCATTCCTGAAAGAGGGCCAGGACCATGCCAGGAGCTCTAATGGCTCCATCCTGCTCACCCCCATCTCTTTGCATAAGCACCAAGCCTGAGACACATAGGCATGCAAACAGTATGGACATAGGGCCAGGCTGGAAAGATTCAGCTGCCATGAGTGTCTCCTCCGTGCAGTGTGCCCTCAGCTCACATGCTTTTTATAGAAAACCACCAGTAAATGCTGACGCTGTGTGGGGCAGGGGATGGAGGAACAGCAGTGTCATCAACCCCTTAGCCTCCATTCCTCTCAAGGGTGTTCACCTGCCCCTGGCAATGCAAGGTCCATAGGAAATGAGTTTGAAGGTGAGGTTTTTCCCCCTCCTTTTTCCTCCTCCATTAGGAAGACTTAATGAAAAGAAGGACCTGGTGCTATCATCAGACGAAAAATTGTGATAAATAATAGCATTGAGATCACCTTGCACAGTTTACAACTCACTTTAACAGAGTGATCTCATTTAACCCCTGGATCTGGCCTGTGAGATATTACTGTTCCCATTTTACAGATGGGGCAACTGAAGCTCTAAAATGCAGTGCTTCTATTCTATCCCCCCAAAAAGGAAATGACCTAAGTCAAAAACAGAGCCTAAGACAAGGACTTGGGTACAGGTGGTTTATTTGGGAGATGATGGTAGAAAGAAGGACTGAGGGGACCAAAGAACCACAAAGGGATGGAGGGGTGGCCTGTGTAAGGGACATAACCGAGGCTGCTGCCATCTCAACAGATTCACTTCCACAGGGACTCTGGGAAGGATACAGACTGCCTCCAGGATGACCCTGGAAGGAGAAAGGCTGATGGTGACCCTGTTCCTTTTCTTCCTTGGCTGAAGGTTACCCCCGGGAGTGTGCATACCCAGTACTTCCAGACTGTTTGTTTGCACAAGGCTCTGGGATCCCTGAGGATTCAGAGAAAACCAGGGCCTGAGAGCCTAGAACGGGAAGCCATCAGCGGGTTCACCTGACAGGGAACTCTTTACCACAGGGTGGCTGAACTCAGATCTGTCAACAGGGTATAGCTATGGCTGAACTCAGATCTGTCCATGAGGATGGGACAGGACATGGGGCACCCAAATCTGTGCTGCAAGTTATAACCTATATATACCCCCAGGTATTTTCCTCTTGTCAAGCATAGGGGAGAATGTGAACTAAACAGTCCTATAGAGACCGGGAATTGGAGTCCAGGGAAACACCGGCTCCAGAGCAGAAGTATGGGTGGTGGTCAACAAGAGACAGAGAGGTTCAGAAACAAGGTGACGTGCCCCATTTCTTGGTGGCTCCAGAAGGGACCCTGCCTCCAAGAGCACCCCATAGGTGCTGGAATTCCCTTGTTCACAATGAGAAGAGGACAGGTATGTTAGTTTGCTGAGGCTGCCATAACAGAGTACCTCAGATTGAGTAACAACATTTGTTTTCTCACAAGTCTAGAGGCTGGATGTCTGAGATCAAAGTGTCATCAGGGTTGGTTTCTCCTGAGCCCTCTCTCCTTGACTTGTAGATGACCCTGTTCTCCCTGTGTCTTCACATGGTCTTCCCTCTTAGTGTGTCTGTGTCCTAATCTTCTCTTATAAGGACACCAGTTATATCAGATTAGAGACCCCTAATGACCTCATTTTTAAATTAGTCACCTCTTTAAAGTCCCCCACCTCCAAATACAGTCATGTTCTGAAGTGCTGGGGGCTAATTAGGCTTTAACAATCTGGGGAGATACAATTGCGCCCTCTTGTTTTCCTAGGCTCTGAGCTGTCAGCCTTGGGTAGCAGTAGAGAGTCTGTACCCGAGGAAGAGGCTGGGCAAAGCCTCACCAAGTGTCTAGACAGATGCTCTGACAGACACACTGCCCTCTGGGGAGCCAAGCGGAAGCCCAGTCTCACTCACCCCCAGCCACTGAACCAAATAAGGACTGAGTCAGCAGCTTTCCTAAGAGAACCAGTTTCCTATGATGATTTCTGTTCCTGTGCATCTGGGACAAATGACTTTACCCTGGGAATGGTTGTGAAATGTGTAAACCGCAGTGCGGGCTCACAGCCCTCTGCATTGTGCAGATTATCCTCCCCTATGACCCAGCGCTACAAGGATGGAGCACTTCTTCCTGTTGGCCAGATCAGGTAATAGAGGGTCAGAGAGTTCATTGACTTCCAAAGGCTCCCAGCTAGTGAGTGACAGGTGGGACTCAACCCAGATCTGAGCTGAACCATCTCTAGTGCTCATTCTTAGCAGCACCTCTGCCTTTAGGGACATTGACTGTGTCCTTTGGTCACATCCATCAAATCCCCAACCTGAATCTGAATGTACCCATTTGGCTGCCCAAAGTATGACTAAGCTAGTGGTGCAAACTGACTTCTCCCAACAGGTGAGTTGGCTGGCAGGTAGTGCCTTCTGCCAATTGCCATAGAAACAAGGTTGGGAGGAAGCAGCATCCTGGTGGCCAGGAAGATGATGAGGGTGAACATGGGGACACAAATACTCTTGGCATTGACTTTCAGACACTTGCCCTAAGTCCTCCCAAGAGTCAGGACATCCTTCAGACTAGCTCAGCCTGTGTTAAGAAAGATCCCCCTCCTTTACCCAGACCTCTTAGCCCTGTTGCATCATCCAGCCCCTATAATGTGCCAGTCTACCGCAACAGATGGATGCTGACAGGGATTTCCTTGTGGACAGTCCACAGGGAAAACCAGTCCTCCCTTCTACTGCTGACATAATTTTGCCAGTTCTGAAATGGTAAAAACAGTCTTTCAAGAAAGCCGGGCCTGGGTGTGAATCTTGGTTCCACCACTTGCTTACTCTGTGATTTTATTCAAGTTATATAATCTCTCCATTTGTGTTCCTCATTGTATGTGGGAGACTATAATAGACCATATCTCACAAGATTGTAATAAGGATTATATATCTAACAAAAAGCAGACAGTTCAAGGAAGAACACAGGATAAATCCTGAATAAGTAGAAATTCTCTTTCAATCAGATGCCAGAGGCTAAGCAAGTCATCGACTTTAAGTCTGTTTAGCTTTTCCCTTGCTATAAGAAGGTCTATGCTTTTTACACGTTAAAGATGAAACCTGAAGCAAGGGTCTTTACATTTTTATAACTGCTGCCTAACACAGACTCTTCTTTTCCTCCCCTCCACCCCTGGAAGATCCTGATTCACTTGATTCACTTGTCAGAGGCCCATGACCCACATGGAAGATTTCAGAAAAGTGTCCTTAAGACTCTTCCATTGGATTATAATGAGAGATGAGCATAAGCTGGGAGGCAGGGGTTTTGTCAGTTTTGCTACCTGCTATATTTCAGTGCCTAGAGCAGTGCCTGGCACAACACAGGTTTGCCGAGTGCCTGAATGTAATATCAACCCTACATTAGGAAACCCTGAGTCTGTTTCCCAGACCAATGAACCCTTAATTGCCCCAGCTATCTCTAATTTCTGTGGACAGCCTAACTTCCCCCGAGACCCTCAGTTGACCAGTGTGGGAGTTTGCACTGATCACACACTAGAAAAGTAAGACTGGGTGCCAGGCTCCAAGTGTAGGGTCCTTGTGTCCAGAGTCCCCATCATTCCACCTGATTTTTTAAAAATTCCCAAAAGCAACAGTTCACAGCCTGAGACTGACAGAAGCATCTGATTGAAAGACAGCACAGCTCCTTGCCAGTGTGGTTTTGGGAGCACCCCCAAATTTGCCGTTGGTACCAGAAGTGAGGGTGGTCTTGTGAAGGACTGTGTGCCCTCTAAACTTGATAGTTGACTCTCAACTTTGCAGCTTAGCCAACTCCAGGCAGTGACAGACAGACTACAGATCCAAACAGGATAAAAACGAAACAAATATATATATATATGCAAATATATATATGAGTATCATATTCAAAATACAGAAAACAAAAGACAATGAGAAAATCTTAAAATAAGCTAGGGGTATGAGAAACCACCTTGCCTTTTGGGAAACAAGGATAAAAATGACTTCAGATGTCAAATGCCAAGCAAACAAGAAAAGAGTGAAGAAAAATAAAATGTTGAAATAAAAATCTCCACCAAAATAAGATTCTATATCCAGTGAATTTTTTTCTCCAAATTTAAAGTTAAATAAAGATTTTCTCAAACAAAAATCGATTATCAGTGCCAGTAGACCTGTCCTGCAAGAAATGTTAAAAGAAGTCCTTCAGACAAAGGAAAATGATGGGTGAGAAATTCAGATCTATGTAAAGAAAGAGTTTCAGAGGAGGAATAAATGGAGGTAAAAAATAAAACCTTTATTTTTCTTACTCTTAGTTGATATAATAGATAACTTTGTACAAGGTAATAATAGTCACAATGTGTTGGGTGATTATAATATGTGGATAACTAAAATAAATGACAGCAATGTTATGAGGAACAGGAGGGAGGAACTGAGAATACTTTGTTACAAGGAACCTGTACTATTTTTGAAGCAGTAACATTATTTAAGAGTGGACTTAGATTATCTGTAAATATATATTGCAAAATCTAGGGTAACACAAAAATATTTTTAAGTATATTGATATGCCAAGGAAAAATATGTAATTTGATTAGGTTTATAACTATTAAAAAGTTAAATTAATAATTAATAATTTTCAAAAAGGAAAGCTCCAGGCCCAAATTATTTCACTGGTGAATTCTACCAAACTTTTAAGGAAGAAATTAGACCAATTCTCTACAATAGCTTCCAGAAAATAAAAGTAGAAGGAGCACTTTGTAACTCATTTTTTGAGGCTAACACTACCCTAATGCCCAAACCAGATAAAGACAAGAATGAAAAGCTACAGAGCAATATACTTTATGAACACAGATGCAAAAGTTGTCAACAAAATATTAGCAAATTGAATTCAACAATGTATACAAGAATTATATACCGCAGTCAAGTGGAGTCTCTTCCAGATATGCTGGTTGAAATACAAAAAACTATTATGTGGTAATTAGTATGTGGTACACTATGTGGTAACCTACCACATTAGCAGGCTAAAGAAGAAAAATCATATGGTCATATGAACTGACACAGAAAAAAACACTTGGCAAAATCCAGAACTCATGGGTCAGGGCTATACACCACGTTCCTCCCTTAGTCGTGGCTGCAGTTACCTTGAGCCATGGCTGCTTCTTGAAAATGGTGGCCTCTCTCAGCTCAGACTCCTTGGGTTGGTGGAAAGAAAGGCAAGTTTTGCCCCCTTATTGCAAGACACATCACTGTGGCCCCATAGACTACCTACACCAAAGACAACTTCAAGGGATCACATGGAGAATGGGAAGGAGTTTAGGTCCACTTGTGGTGAAATCCTGTTGGTTTATAATGTGCTTTAGCTTTTATTATTACTGAGGTCATGGCTTATGACTTTCAAAAAGTTCTTATCCTTTAAATTTGCTAACAGGGGTTACCAGGAGGAATCAATGCCTTGAAAGCAGATCTCTGGACCTATCAAGTGGTTTAGGAGCTCTGGGGTGGAGGGGTGGGGCCACAGAACACATAGTCAGCTCCATCATGCAGGTAACATGGTGGACACCTGTGTCCATGTCCCTGCTATGGAAACGGACAGGAGCCAGCTAGTCAACCCAGCAGACTTAGCCACCTACTAGCAGTGACCTTGCACACACTGGCCTGGCTCTAAGTCTCGCCTTAATCTTAAAATAAGAACTAGCAAAACTTCTTTGGGTGGTCGTGTGTGTGAACCAGGATAATGGGGTGTGGTGCTTGGTGGGTGCTCAGAAAATGGTACCTACTACAATAACGACTGTAACTGCTGCACTAAAGGTAAACTTGCCACTTAGGAACAGCATGCTCCTGGCCATGTCAGGGCTGGTTCTGAGACTGCGTGGTTGAGGAACTGGGATGGCAGGGCCGTCCTGAACAAGGCTAGTTAGGCACCCTGGGGACCCCCAAGATTGACTTACTTGCCCCCTGCAAGGAAGAGGAAGAGGCCAATGTCTGTCCCTGTGCTAGTGTAGCCAGTGCCCTCCTTTCTCTGAATGTCAGAGCACAATGTTCATACCTTTTCCTTGGGACTGATTCTTCAGGCAACTCACCTACAGGACAAGGGCCCCAAGTCTTAGTCCTTTCACTAATGACAAAATCTGAGCCAGCCTCATGCCAGGCCCCATGACTTGTCAAGTAGAGCATCTGGTGGCCTGTATGAAGTGCCCACATGCCTCCTCAGCCAGCCACAATGCAGGCAGGGCCCAAAGTGCCCACCCAGGAGCCCTGACAGTGTGTGCCCAAGATTATCAGGTTAGTATCTTTCATAAGCCCCTTGAAATATCAACAGACACTGAAATTGAAAATTGAAAATTTGACAAGAGAAGCAAGATGCCATAGACAAAGGCCTGAGCTGCGCCCAAGTGCCCTGTCCTGCACTGTCCCATTTGCCCTACTCACCATGAAGCACCCGCTTTCTCCCAGATCTTATCCTGGGCACTAGCCCAGAAGGGAATGAGACAGGCCCTGCCTTCACACCTAGAGGGAGGATGAGCATACTTGGACATTTGTCTTACCCTCTCTGATTCTCCAACATCAGTGGAATTTCCAACAATTCAGTTCTGACACTATGCAATTAGCGCAGACCCCACTGGTTAGGGCTCAGTCCCACAAGACTGCCCTCTTTTCAAATGCTTGTCACAAATGAGTTCCCATTGCCACTCACACTTCTGCCCTACTTGGCTACACATTCAGATGCTTCCAGGACGCCTCCTCAGGATTGATAATTTGCTAGAATGACTCACAAAACTCAGGAAAACACTTTTACAGGTTAAAGAAAAAGCATACAACTCAGCAACAGCCAAATGGAAGAGGTACATAGCATCAGGTATGAGGGAAGAAGAGTGAAGCTCTCATGCCCTCTATGTGTACACCGCTCTCCCAGAACCTCCATGTATTCACCAGCCTGGAAGTTCCCTGAGTCCCATGATTTAGGATTTTTATGGAGGTTTCATTTGAGGGCATGATTGAGCAAATAATAGGTCACTGGTGTTTGAGCTCAACCTCCAGCCCCTCTCTCGTCTCTGGAGGTTGAGGATGGGGCTGAATGTTTCAACCCTCTAATCACAGGGTTTGAGACCCTGACCTCAGTCAGCTCCCATCTTCTCAGCGTCACCACATTAATGTAGACTCCAGTGCCTTTAAAAGGGGCTTGTTGTGAATAACAAAATACATTCCCCCACATACCTATCAGGAAATTCCAAAGGTTATAGGGGCTCTGTGCCAGGAACCAGGTACAATGACCAAACATCTATTTCTCATTACACCACACCCTCCACATGAGTGTCTGGAGACAGGGAGAACAGTGTGTCTTTCCTGTGTGAACTCCTTCCACGGTGCTCAATACTAGGCTTTGTGCAGCATTGGTTATTAACAAGTATGCATATAAGAAGGGATTGAGTATCTGCTGCCTTTCAAGAAACTCCAAATGTGCCATAGGTTTGGAATAGCAGCCAGGGCTTTAATTATGAAAGCAAATGCTTAACAAATATCAATGTGGTACCTCCCAGCAGCCACCATGTATTGACAACCTACTAGATTTCAGGACCATCTAGAAGTGCCATCTACTTTTCACAAGTCTTTACAATGATCCTTAGGAGTAGATATCCTTAGTTCTGTTGACAAAAATGTCAAACTCTGTAAAATATTTTATAAGGGTTATTCTGAGCCAAATATGAATGATATAATTTCATGGGACAGACCCAAGAGTTCCTGAATTAGCTTTGTTTTATGCATTTTGGGGGAGAACATAATTTATAGACCAAAAAAAATCAATACATGAAAGGTTTACATCGGTTGGCCCTGGGAAAGCAGAACATCTCTAAGCAGGAGCTTGTAAGTCATAGGTGGATTTGAAGATTTTCTGATTGGCAATTAGTAGAAAGAGTTAGAGTCTGTCTATAGAATTTGATTTCAGTGAAAGAAATGCTGAGTTAAGATAAAGGCCGTGTTGTGGAAGCCAAGGTTCTTGACGTGTAAATGATGGATCCTAAGTAGCAGGCTTCAGAGAGAATGGGGGGTAAGTGCCTTAAAATGTGCCTGGCTTACCCAGGAATCAACCCCTCCAAGGAGATTCTATACAGATGCACATTTCCCCCAAAGAAGGCTTTGCAGGGTCATAAAATGTTTTTAATTTCCTTATTTATCTGTTATGTGATGTTATGCAAGAGTAAGGTTGAAAAGTAAGCCACATTCTATAGGGTTAATAAAAACCCATCTGATGAGACTTTATGGTTTGTAAGGTGTGACTCCTAAGGCCCCTTAGTTAGAAATTTGTGCAAAAAGGCCAGAGTTTAGTCCTCAGTCCTGTTGAGGCTCCCAGAAGTTAAGTCCCTAGGGACATGAGAATTCACACCCAGCCTATTTCTTGACAACACTCTGTCCAGTCTCCATTCTGGGGTCCTGATCTGGAATCAGGACAAGAAAAACAAAACCAAGAAAGGCCTTGCTGGGTGAGTCTTTTTTATAACTTCATCCAGTTTAGCTGTAGGATAGAGGTAGCAACCAGCATAAAATAGGGCTTCACATAGTAAGCAATTATTCTTGCTGTTGAGCCTAGGAGTCAAGTTGTCCTGAGCTCACAGCTGTCACATCTACGGGAGTCTGTCTGGTAAGAGTGACTTCACTCACATTTATGACAGTTGCCGGCCTACAGCTAGGTTTGATGGGACCACATGACTCCTGTAGATGCAGAGAGAGGTCTGGGCAATTTATACAGTGAATCTACCAAAGGAAGGACATGGCTGCTTTTAAGAACTGGAGGCTTGTTTGCCCAAATCCCTTTTGGAACTAGATATCTTGGTGGTGAGCTAAGCATTTGGGGAAGCACCTTTTATTCTAGGTGATGATGGTGTCATAGGGCTACAAGCTGCATATGTATGAACACACTCCTTTGCTAGGGTCCCTGGGTGGCTGGATATGGATTGGTGTGGAAAAGAGACCATCCCCCGGGAGCCTCAAAGCTGAGGCACCATCAGATTTTTCCTCCCTCAAGTGCGAACCAGGCCAGAAGAAAAGCCCAGAAAAGCAGGTGTGTGTTGTGGGAAGGCCCCTCCTTTGCAAAAATGGGCAACATGAGCACCATCTGGTCTAGTTTCTGCTAGAATCAGCCATCCTTAAACAGAAGAAAGTTAGGAAAGCACTTCACAGTGGAAATGCGAAATAACGGCACTGGAAGACATAGTTTTTAACTTGAGCATTGCAAATATCAAGTACGTGTTTTTGAAGCCTCATAAATTATAATGTAGCATAATAGTGGCAGCATCTTGTTATGATTAGGGTATACGTCCTAGAGACAGACAGACCTGGATTCAAATCCTGGCATTTCCCTGACTCCCTGCATAACTTCCCACCAGCTCACCAGCTCCTCAGCTAGACTAGGGGGTCATAACTCCAGGAGCTATTTGGTCTAAGGTAGTTATAAGAGTACCTTGGCACACAATACCTGCTCCATAAATGTGATTTAATAACAACATAAATATTCATCCCTGCTGTTAAGAGATGAGTCGAGGGAAGGGAGCTCATTATCTGGGCCTTCCTCTATGACATCACAGTTGTGTGAGGTAGGTATTGTCCCTGTTTTACATATGAAGACGCTGAGGCTCAGAGAAGTTGAGAGACTGGCCTAAGTTCACAGAGCCACCATAAGCAGTGAAGGATTTAAACTTGTGTCTTCTGGGTCCTAAAATCTAAGTACTTTCCATGACTCCCCAGGTTTCCCTGGAGTGACTCTTTAAAAAAGACCTCCTGTCACCAGATACTAGAAGAGGATGATAGTCTCAAGGTTTCACTGTGTGCCTTATGTAGACCTGTGGTCTACTCATCACTCAACTTGGTAGCTTAGGTGTCGTTATCTGGAGAATCACTATGACATCCAGAGAAGCTACAACTGTCGTTAGGACCAGAAACGGCTTTTAGGATTGGAATATGGTGGAAAATCTTCACCTTTACTGACCTGATCTCCAACCCACGCTTCTTTCTCAGTGACATGAGAACTTTTTCCCAGAGTTCGTTCAAAATAGCTGTCTTTCTGTTGACCCAATCATGTTCTCTTAGACCTGAAAGCTGCTGTGGAAGTTATCTAATCTAATTCTTGCAATTTCCAAAAGAGAAAACAGATTCAAAGAGGCGAAATTACTTGGGCTGGATGGGGCTTGAAAAGTTAGGATAAGGCCTAAGGTTCAGAGACTGGGGGCTTAGTGCCTATGTGTTCCTGGAAAACGATGTACACATACATATTCTCTTTTTTGATCCTCTCAATAATTCTTGCCAGATGGTATCCATAACCCATTTTAAAGAAGAGGAAACAGAGATGTGGACAGATTAACTGACTTGTTCAGGTCAAGCCAAGCTCATCAGAGGCCAAGCTAGTGTTGGAAACCAAGCATGATTGCAGGGGCTGATTCCAAAAGAGTAACTAAAAAATACACACACACCCCAATTTTGAGGAGTTTACTTCACAAGGAGGAAAAAACACTCTGATCACTAGTAATTTCAGGAAGTAGCATTCTGTCGTCAATTTCATTTCCTCTTGGGAAATGTGAGAACAAGTGAGTCACAGTGACCCCCTGTGCCAGTTCCTCTTTCAGCATGTGCTCCCCAAAACATCCTCACTGTGGCTGTTTCTGTGCCAAACCCAGTGATTAGAGAAGGGCTCCTCTTAACCAGGAGCTTGGTGATATGTCCAGGTTTCTTTAGCATCCATGTCACCCATTTACTTAAAAGGGCTCTGAAGGGATAGGGGTGTCCTCTGATCTGGACAATCTGGGCTCCTGGTGAACTCTCTGTCATGCAGTCCACATTGGTATGTTTTGGGAGAAGTGACCACACTCCTCCCATGACCACTCCCAATCCCAACCTTCTACCAAGGCACCATTGTAAGTTTGCCTTAGCTGACTCAATCATTCAGATAGTTAATAAGGTTCCTGGAGACACAAACATATACCAGGAAAGATATCTTTTATTGAGGAACACAGTAGAAGAGTTAAAGATACACAGCTAGAATCAAATCTGCTACCGTGCACTTCTCTCTCACATTGACACTCAGAGACCCCAGGCTGTTCAGGCCAACACTGGTGGACCAGCTGGGGGCAGCAGAGAGCAGAAAGGAGTGAGTACTAATGTTACCTGATCCCCGGGGCTATCAGGGTGGTCCATGGCAGGCTGGCTGAAGTCGGGGAATATGCCAAGCTCATCATTGGAAACAAGACAAGACAGTCCCCAGAGTCTAAATCAGCAGGCTGGTGGTCCCCGACATGGGCCACAGAGGCACATTTTACAAGTAACTGCCCTAGGACCATAGGCTTTCAGTCTTTTAAAACGGAGATGAAAAGCTGACTAGACTTTATTATTGACCAGAATAAAATATATTCTGAGAATAAGTATTGAGTATAGGGAGCTGTGTTTGCCCAGTCTGTGATGAGGAAACCATCTCCCAGTCTGCATAGTCCCTGCCCGATGTCTGCCTCCCTTCTCTCACTATATTAGAGGCTCTTAAGAGTAGTAGACCTGCTTCTCCTGTTATCTGTGTAATAACCAGTGTAAAGGAAGTCACATGGCTCTATGTTTTGTTAAGGGTCAAATAGATATCAAGCATCATGCTACATGCTTTAACTCCTTTATTTCATTTAGTCTCATAACAACCCTTGGAGATGATTACTACTCCCATTGTACGGTTGAGATAACCAAGGCACAAAAATGTTAAAGGGCTTGTCTTATCTACTCAGCCAGTATATAGCAGCCAGATTTTTATTCCAGGGCTGTCTGATTCCTAAACCCAGGCTCTGCCCATGGTATCACATTGCTTCCCATAACACAGCAAATAAGAAACAAAGCAAGAGAAAGAAAAAAATCAGATATTAGGAGTTAGAAACATTTGGATCTGAAGAGAGTTTATGGAAGCTGGGAGACCTTGGCACTGGTATTTGGTGCATTCTAAACTGTGCATCCTGCCTATTCTGAGCAGTGGACTCCTGAGTGTGCCTGTGATCTCATTTCCTCTGAAGTTATCTCCCTGCTTCTGCTCCTCATTGCATTCATGCCCAGACACTGCTTGGTGAGCTATGGAAAGCAGTAAACAAAGAAGCTATGTTTGAAAAGGCATGAAATTATTGACCAGAACACAAAACTCATATGCTGAAGAGGTCAAAACGTGCTGAAAAGCTAATAAGCAAACTATTCAAATGTGTGATACCATTAAGTGTTATTACCTTTGATCAGGAAGAACATAGTTTTCATCTAAGTTATGGAAATGCAGCTTTCTGGGACAACGTTTTGAGAAAGAATGAACCAATCATCTTAGATTATTGCATCGTCGGTGGGTGGAGCATAGCTGATTCTTGCTCATCATGAACCATGGAGCCGAATGTTTACAAGAGAGGACCCCCCCCACCAAAAAAAACCCAGAATTATCTTTTGGAGGGTGGGTCCCTTGTAGTATACTTGGAATTTGTTTCTCCAGATCAAATGATCAACCAAAGTTTTTACCTGGAAGTTTTGAGAAGGTTGTGTCACCATTTGCTAAAGAAATGTCTTGAGTTGTAACAAACAGGTGCCTGGTTCTTCCACCTTGACAAAATACCTGCCCACACCACGCTGAGTGTTCAGCAGTTTTTGACCAAAGACGGCATGACCCCCATGCCCCTATTCTCCCTACTCACCCAATGTCACCCCAAGTGACTATTTTTGTTTCCTCAGATGAAAAAAGTCCTCAAAAGGAAATGTTTTGCTGATACAGAAGAAGTGAAACAAAAAAACAGCAGAAGCACTAAAAGGCATCAAAACTTACAAGTTCAAAAACTGTTTTAAGCAGAAGAAAAAGTGTCTCAATAGGTGTATTTCATTAAATGGAAAGCACTTTGAAGGTGATTGAAGTTTAAACATGTCGGAATAAATACACAATTTTTTATAAATAAATTCTGGATTTTAGGAAGGTTCCCACTCATATAGACACTTTTTACACACGTTCTTATATAGTATTTGGCAGTTTGTAAAGCGTTTGCCCATACAAAGCCTTCATACCTTAACATCACCCATCTCGGACAGGTAGGGCCAAAATTATCATTTCCATTTGTTAGATGGAGAGCAAACTCCGAGATGTTGAGGGAGTTGCTCAAAGTCACTCAGATCAAGAATGATAGAGCAAGGAGTCACACTCATATCTTCTGGTGCTTTATCTTCATGGCTTTTCACTGTGCAATGCCACAGGGTTGTTTCCACTTGACCATGGAAATAATATTTTGCTTTAGTTGGACCCTTGATTATCTCTTACCTAGACTATCTCAAACCTCTTGTTCGTTATCCAGTCTCTTAAGCCCTTCACAGAGCCATCTTGTATTGCTCAGAAGCCATGCTGGAACATGAGCTGGCATCTGGGGTGGGAAGATCAACAAGCCCAAAGGCTGTGGGTAGACAGAGAAGATGTTAGTCCTCTCACAAAGGTAGTAAACAAGGTGTATAGAGTACATGGTAGGGACCTCTCCTTCCATCCCGCTCATAAGCAAAAACAGGACAAAGTTTCACATTGAAATGAACATCCATGACAAGGCCCTCGCTGATCACAATTATCACTGTACTAGGGCTTGAAGCTGAGGTGTCATGGCCTTGCTGCCTCTCTACTTTCAGGAGTATAGGCTGCTGATCACAGACACCATGGTCTTTGTTGTCACTCCTCAAAAGTGGGGACCCACTTCAAGCTGAAGAGCAGAGTTCTCTAGTAAAGATGGTATGTTACCCACAACTCCTGTTTACTACTTTTCTCAGGAAACCCAATGCAATATTACCTTTGCACGGTTTGGGGGGGGAATTGTTTTGCATGGCCATCCAGACTATTTCTACATAACTTTGTTTAAGACTCTTTTGTTATACATGATATTAATATATTATACTTGCATTTTTAGGAAGTTACTTTTTTAAAGGCATGTATTTCTTCACTATGGGTTTTTCTCATCTTTGCAATAAGTTATCCTTTCTTATTTTCTGCATTTTTTTGCCGTATTTCTTTAGGCTGGCTTAAATCTGCCTCATGCAAAAGAAACAAAAAGTTTGTTTTTAAACTACCGTTGTCATCTCTGTCCGTTTGATAATAATACTTTTCAGATTTATTCATATTCTTACACTATGTACCCAGCTTCCTATGCAATTCAAATTTTAATAATTATTAAATTATATACTGAATTCCCTAGATTCAGTTTTTATTCAGAAAATAATATAAATAAATGTTCACCATTTATTTATATTATGGCAGGTTTATTTATATATATGGCAGGTTTATTAAAAGAAAAGTATAATTCACACTATTGTTTATCCCAAGGTTCTTCATCCAAATCCCCATTGAAATCCATTCATCCCCAGATATTACATCTGATCCTGAATGCCACTCAGCCTCCAAACTTGAGGCATGTTGGAGCATGGAGTGGCTGCCTCTGGTCTCCAGAGACTGTAGAAGTAGGATCTAGTTAGTTTGTAATGTTGTTGAGGTATTTTATTTCTTTCCTTTTCTTTTGTCTTGTTATTCTATCCATTATTGGGATATGAATCATTTCTTTGTGATTGAAACATTCAACATTTGTCCTTCTTGTTATTTGAAATTATATAATAAATTGAGGTTAATTATAGTCACCTTATCATGCTATACAACATGAGAACTTATTCCTTTTATGAAACCGATTTTATTTATTGATTACTGATATACATGTATACCCTGTATTGAAGTTATCAATTATTATCATTGCACATTTATTTCTCCGAGTTTGTCTGTTTTTGCTTCATAGTCTTTGGTGAATATATGTCTATATGTCTAGTTGTTATATTTTCTTGAAGGATTAAACCTCTCATTGATATATAGTGCCCTTCTTTTTCTCTTGTAATAATTCTGTGTTGAAGTATATTTTGTCTGATTTTAGTGTACCTGCTCCAGCTCTCTTTTGATTATTGCTTGCATGGAGTATCTTTTTTCATTTATTTATATTCAACCTATTTGCATCTTTGAGTCTAAAGTCTCCCTGGACAGCATACTATTGGATCATGTGGGTTTTTTCAATCAGTCCTGCCCATCTCTGCCTTTTAATTGAAGAGTTTAGTCTATTTACATTTAATGTAATTACTGACATAGAAGGACTTACTTCTGCTACTTTGCTATTTGTTTTCTTTGCGTGATATATCATTTTTCTTCAACTACCGCCTTCTTTTGTGGTAAATAGATATTTTCTGGCATACCTTTTTTTAACACCCTAGTTTTTTTCTTTTACTGTATTTTTAAAATTATTTTCTTAATGGTTACCATGCATCTTTGTTTGTTTTTTGAGTTTTTAATTTGTATCTTCTTGATTACTAATGAGGCTGAGTATATTTTTTGCTTTTATTATTATTATTATTATTATTTTTTTTTTTTTTTGAGTTGGAGTCTCACTCTGTCGCCCAGACTGGAGTGCAGTGACCGCTCCCGGCCACCGCAGCCTCGACTTGCTGAGCTCCGGCGATCCTTCCGCCTCAGCCTTCCAAGTAGCTGGAACTACAGGCGTGCG
>CAUYQG010060688.1:0-13999 GCA_963574415.1 Tarsius wallacei | reverse complement strand
TGTGTCTATGTCACAATGGATTTCACATCTCTTTTCAGTGATGCAATCATTTCCGCAATAAAATAATGGCAATAAAAGAAAACTGAGCCACAGTATCTTCAGTTGTAACGCTGATTCGACCGGCCGACGATATATTATTATTATTATTATTATTATTATATAAGCTTAGTTTTCGCTTGGTCACAAAACACAAAATAAGAATAAGCTAATGTACTCGTATACATAAACATATTGTTATGTACAGTAGATTGCATCTTGTACACTTGTATACTTTTCTATTTCAATATATATATATTCCAAATTTTGGAATTCCATTCATACTCTGTTGGTAACAATTGAACCAAACAATAATTTACTGAATTGAATGAATGGATAATCAAATTTAATTTAAATTCCGTTAAATTGGTCGACGCCCGAACACAAAATTTGTTGAAATCGATAAACAGAACCAAAATGTTGAACGTCTAATTTCTCATAATACTTTCCATGCCACCCGATTTGATCGAGATTGATTGATCGATCTATTTGATCGATCCACAAATGACCAGTAGTGAATTGAGCCACTACTAGTAGTAGTAAATAGGACCCAAATGAATTTGTGAATATCTAAGGATCTAATGTCTAGACACTCAATTTATAAAATCGCAAGAAGTCAATTTTTGGTAATTCTTTGAACTAGTTTTGAAAATAAAAATATGCATATTGAATCGATTTAATCATGTGTGTATCAAACTTTATATTAAGATCTTTGAATGCAATGCTTGAAATCAATTGTACTCAATCGATCATCAAGTTACAATCTTACAATTTTTCAATAATAAAAAAATTGGAAACAAAATTAATATAAATAAACAAAGTTTTGTTTCAAGTAAATTACTTCAATAGAAAAATATTTAAGAATAATACATTTATAATTAATGATGATTGTAACAATAGTGACAACATATGAAAGTTGGAGTACCAGAATCAATTTATCAAATACTTTTTGGTCCATCATCGATAATAAGAAAATCTGATTAATTTTCACTAATGATCCGATTTCAAATGTTTTATTCGATTCTGACAGAACTTTTTGGTTTAAGAGCTTGAAGAAGGACAAAAATGTAGACAAATTCCAAACATTCTCCATTGTTTCATGTTGAATTAATTGAATTTATCTAAACTTAACAATTTATACCGTACACTACTGTACACTAATTAACTTATTCTATATTTGAAACATTAAAATTATAATGTAAATGAATTGGTATAGATGAATAAAATGTATAATTTCCATTTCTACACTACTACATGCAATGATGATATATAATAATAAAAGGTTGGGCAATTAAACAAGAATTTTCTGCCCGATCTCGCGTTGGGTGGTGTCTTGCCAACAATGTCAGCTTGTATTAGGAATCAAGAAATAATAATAATAAGAAGAAGAAGAAGTAAATGAAGAAAAGGAGAAAAAAGAAAAAAAATTAACCAACCGCCAACAACGAAAGAAGAATTGTCGTCAATTAAAGCAATCAAGATTCATTCAAGCTCGCCACAACTAAGACACGCGAATGAAGAACGAAAAAGGAAAATATGTTGGACAATTAATCGAATTACACGGGTAAAAGACACAGGAAAAATAAGATAGTATAAGTGAAATGAATGTGGACACGGGAATGTTGGGAGAGGAGAATAAAATTAAAGAAGAACAGGAGGTTTGCCATTTTGAATGTTCTCGCATGAAAGGGTCGAACGACATTGGTAACTTAAAACTAAATCAAATAAGAAAGAAGAAGAAATCATCAATGGAAAACTAAGGTAAAGAAAGCTTTAGTCAAAACGGAATCGTTTGCATAATTGAAACATGAGAAACCAAACACTCTATGAATGGTCCATTATCTACATTACATCTATATTTTTAAAAAAACGTTTTAGTACATTAATGTAAGAAGATTTTTATTATAAAACAAAAAAAACATAGATGAGGAAAACAATTGATAATGTTTTTATACATATATATGGTATAAAGAGTATTATCAAAGTATCAAATTCCAAAGTCAATAATGTATATGGAATATACATCTAATCGTTATTTGTTTTTGTTTCTTGCTTTTAACCAATATATAAATATATATATTTATATATATCTAAGAGACAATTAAAAGTCAGAAACAGACGGCCAATTCTCATTCAACTATAATGGAAATGGATGCAAGGAAACGAATACGTAAAAATAGCCAACTTTTATATTGCTTGTCCATTCAATAGACTGATTAATAATCGGGTATAACGAATTGGGATGGGAAATGGCAAATTAAGAGCCGATTAAGTGATGGCATACTCACTCACTCACTCTCTCTCACACACACACACACATTGAATAGTGAATGAGAGTGACTAGGCACATAAATTAATGAACACAAATTGTTCGAAATGGATTAAGTAACGAGAAGCAAAAAAAAAATGGTTGACCATTTTTTGGTTGTCGCCAATGTGGTACACCAAAATAATAAAATATAATAAAAATTAAGCTTTTCTATCGTTTTTTCTGTGTTTGGTTGGTGTGAAAACAAAAAGGTTTTAGTTTTTTTCCGTTTTGGTTGATTGAGGCAAGTGCAAGTAAATTATCGAATGTACATATCAAGTTTCAGTGCGATTGAATGAATAAAAATACAATGCCGTGAAGTTAGAATTCAGGAACCATAATGTAACAAAGGTCACAATCAAATGGGAAAATGAGAGAGAGAAATCTACAATTTATCACTAGAACCGGGTATTAATTGTTTGTCTAAATAAAAATAAATTTTGGGTAAGAATTAACAATCTTATTTATATATATAGAATAAGAATACTAAATAATATGAATTCCACATTGTTTTATATTGTCGCATTTTAATTGATCTTTGGGTGAAACAATTTATGTTCCTACAAATGTAACAATTAATTTCATGTCCCAATTGCATATATATCTATACATTCTTTCATTCATTTATTGACTTTGAGATGTCGTAACAATTCAGAATTGTAAATGAAAACGAGAACAGGAAATAGGGTGCAAAAGAGAGGATGAGGGGAGTGGGGGGAGTGTAGTAAAGTAGGAAGGCAAGAATAATGATACCAATATTCTTTTGTCAATTCTGTCTGTTTTTTTGCAATGTTTGCGCATCAAAACATGGCTAAATGTACCAATGGGACAGAATCACTCCCCCCTTCAGAATTCTCGTTTCCTATGAATGACGTTAAAATAGCACAAGAGAATTGGTCAAATGACCAGCACAGATGACCAGCATCATTGTCCAATATAAATGTTATATTATTATTATTATTATTATTGTATGCTCAATTCCGAAATGCCTTATCAGAGATAGTTGGAAAGAATCGAAATGGCGGCAACAAGGAAGCAATGGAACATGAATAAAGCAACGGAATGAATGTCAAAGGCCAAGAGAAGAAAGGGCTCAATTGACATTTGAGTTAAAAAAGGGCTAAATGTAACAAATACAAAAAAAAGTTTGTGTATTTTACTTGTGGTGACATGTAAAGCCAATTATCTTTTATTGCCCAACGATACTTTAAACTATGTTGGTATGAATGAGTGTGTGTGTGTGTGTATTCGACCTTATCCGCGATCTCAATTTCAAACAATAACAAACAAGCAAAAACAAAAACAACAACAAAAATGGTTATAGCTGGTCGTACATTTAAGAATCGAGTTGTGTGCCTTTTTTTTATATATACACAACAACAACAAGAGAAGACGAAATTGTGCTTTCAAATATCAATAAAATAAAAGTCTTCAAAACAAAATAAAGTGGAACCAAATGGGAACACAACAAAAACACATGCATTTAACATTGACGTACGCGAATAAATCTATAAAGAATTGAAAAATTGTATTGAACTTACCTAAAATGAAACGTTTGCTTCTTACAATGTTTGTGGATGTCAATGTTTTTTTCCTTTCTTGGTCACACTTGTTCAATTCAGGCTCGAGTTGAAATCAAATAAAACTATGACGATGTAGATTGTTAAAATAAAAGAAAAATAGGAAAGCAAGAATACAAGAAAATAAAGTTAGTATATAATAAATAAAAAATTGAATTTCATAAATATTGGATTGAGTTAAGAAGCAAAACAAAAAACGTCTGGAATAGATGGTGAAACAAATTGGTAACACCACAATGGAAAAACATTGTTCATCACATTACCTGTGTGTGTGTGTAGAGTATAAGACAAAACACAACACAAACTAATAATAGACAAAGATAAAATGTAAACATTGTTGTTGTTGTTGATGTTTTAAATCCTAGATTAAACTTGAATACATAACAAGTAGGTAAAACATACGCACACACACACACACATACGAAACATAAGGTTAATAATGATGATAATAGTAATATTATTTCAACATAAATGGTTATATTATTAGAGAATGATGAATAAAATGAATAAAGCAAACAAAGAGTTATGAACTGTAGATGAATGAATGATGGAATGTAACAATATTTTAGAAACGATTGTTGAAAGTTTCACTTGGGTTCGTGCATTTCTTGCAATGATTGTTAAGCTGCTTATCAGCGTAAGGTATTCTACGGTGAACACAATCAAACAAATAAAAAAATAAACAAAACGAAAAAAAACAGAACTTCCAACACAAAGTTGTTCAAAATTCTGTACACACACAACAACAACAACAAATGAACAATATATCGAATCAATAATGAAACATTTTGTTTTTTTTTCTCATTTACTTTTCGTTTGTTAAACAATTCAACTCACATCACAATAAAACAAGTTAAAAAAACCGAAATAAAGTACACTCCAAAAATAGAACAATAGCTCTAAAATTGAGATGGGTAAAAATAGAGAATCACATTGCGTATAGAAATTCAATCGGTTAAAATAGATCCGACAAATGTTTTTTGGAATTAGGTTACACTATAATAATAAATGAATGAAACCATGAGAAAAAAAAGATGGAAAAGATAAATAGTGATAAAAGTAACAATAGAATTCTAACAAAGAAGTCATTAAGTTTCATGTGTTAAACGACAACATTTATTCAACTCGTATCGTTTCAGAATCTCAAACCAAACAAAACTCATTCAACACTAATTCATTGGGTGCCCATTTCACGCGTTTCATTTTCTCTTTTTTTGATCCTTCTAATTACTTGGCACCCAATTGACAAACACACATACGACAAAAACAACAACAACAACAACAAAAAAATACACAAAACATTCGGAGTTGAGTAATAATTGTCGTCGTCGTCGTCGTACTTCGCCATCATCATCATCATCATCATCATCATACACAACTGATCGGAAACGACAAAAGAGTCATTAGTCCATTAGTGGTCCAATGGTTTACGCATCCACTCTGCTTTTTTTTATAATTCTCTAGTTCTGTTCATTATCCATCCCATTTCCATCCATTGCCCTTTGGTCATTCGAAAAATAGTCAAGAACAGTGCGATGGGAACAGTAAAGAAAAAACATTTTCTGGTCTTTAATATGATTCATCATTATAGTCGAGACCGTAAATGTACATCAAACAACAACAACAACGACAACAACAACAAAAACTAGAAATAAAAATATATAATAGATACTATATTTCAATTTTATGAACCAAAATTTATTATCCATATCCTAGAATATAATAAAAATCAAATCAACTATTTATAGTTGATAGCTAATTGTTAAAATTAAATATAATCAACAGCCAAAGTAGAAGAAAAAATTAAAGATGATAGACCAATTGAGGTGAAAATAGTTGTTGAATAGTTTATTGAAACTAATGAATTGTTGGTGTAAGAATGAATTGATCAGCAATCAATTGGTGACGGTTCAACTAATTGCCATAATGGATGACGTTAAGTGGCCTCCGTTTAGAAAAATAAATAAACGATGATATCAATTTAAGTGGCTAAAGTGAATGAGTGGAACATAAATTGATCGCAATTAATTTATCGGACGGTAGATCATTCAACTTTTTTGTTGGGGTTTTCTCTTATACAATCTAAAATGGCTTCAGAAGTCCATTAATGGACTTGAATTATTGACTAAAAAAAAGAACGACTAGTCTATAGTGGCCTAAATAAATGTAGCCACAAAAAAAAACATTACACACACACACAAGTCGATCATGCAAAACCAAGAAACAACTTACATTTCATTCACTCGGCAACTTTTTTTTGCTCTCTTTTATCCTTCTTCTAAAATGGAACGAAAACTTGACTTTGATTAATCATCATTCGAATATAAAATGGATTCATTCTTCTCTTTATTCGGTTTTTTGTGACTTTTTATCTTCTTGTTGTTGTTGTTGTTGTTTTCAAGTTTATTCTACTTGAAAAGTTTGGTGACCATTGCCATCATCACACGCACCAAAACCACAACAACAAATTGACAAGTGAAGGAATCGAAGAGAATGAAAAAACAAAAAACGGAAATGTTCAAGTGTGGGCAAGATGATAAAGATCGATTGATGTTAAACGAGTGGAATGAAAACGATGAACACAATTTTTTGTATAAAAAGGGGCAACAGATGAAGAGTTGAAAAGGAAGTTCACATCGATCCATCTTATAGTTTTTCTTATTTTTTATTCAAAAAATTTATAATTTTTTTTTTGGATAAATTTAGCATCATATATGAATAGAATGTTTTTTATGGATAAATTCAAATCGATCAATAATCTATTGTTCGATCAAATGAACACGTTCATTAGCTTTGTTTCTTTGTGGAATATTTGGTTCTAGATCATTGACACTAAACTTTGGTTCCAACAAATAATGGATCGAATGGAAAGCAACCGATTTATGTTGTGGAAAATTGTGGAAAACTTTAATAACAATAACAAATCTTCACAGAGAAAAAAAAGTTGACAAAATACCAATTCTTTCTTTTTGGCTCATTAAACACCGTACCAATCAATTGATAGAGAACTAAGTAAAAAAATAGTTTCTAAATATTGTACAGTTAAAATGGTTTACGGATGTAGGAAATTTTAAGGATAAATTGAGAGTAAGAAAGAAAAAAAAAGGAAAAAAAGATTAGTGGTGAATAAATATATTTATATTTATATCCTCTACAAGTTCATCCATACAATATAAAGAATTGAAACGAAATAAGAATAAGAATACGAATACGAAATGACAAAACACAATGAAACGAACCATAAAAATGGACAAAACATTTTGCGTGAATGCCGGGCTTGGATTTTAGCTCTCCCTTCTTCTTCTTCTTAAAATATAAAAAAAAATCTTCATCATTCTATACATTTGGATCGATGTAAACGACTTGCAAAAGTTGTAAACGACCCATTAGTCCCGCGGCGAGTTAATGCGACCTCAACGAAGACCAAAAGTAACAAATAATAATATAAACCAGAATATATATAAAATAAGGGAAAGACTATTCTACTGACAATAGCAATATACATATAAATATATCATATTAGAATAATAAAGGAAAAAGGGGAACTATTTCCACCCCATCGAACTTACGATTCAGAAATAAATGTGAGAAAGATTAGAATGGACACACACACGCACATTAACGTTCTATTCTTATTCCATTCTCTCTCTTTTTTTTGTTAGAGAAGGATTGGTAAGAATTGTGTGAATGGAAGAACTCGTGCGAGAAAATGGTATGACACAAGAGTGTAATTATGGGGAGAGATGATTTGATACAAGTGAACAAGTCAATTCTCTCCTATTTTGCTCCCCAACATTCTCAAAGAATCGATTTAAATCAGTTTCACTCATTGTTGTTGTTAATTGAGTGTCACCAGAGTATTCTATGTTTTTATTTTTTTTCTGCAAATGTTTCACACAACCAAAGACAAGAATAATAAAAGAGTTTATTCCGCGACTGAGGATCGAAATATTCGATCGATATATTCATCAAACTAGAATAGAGTCGTTTGGAAGATGAATCGTCATCAGTGAAAACATCATTAATGTGTATACGATGAAATGATAGATTGTGAGTGAGACAACAAGGATGAGGTTCATCATCAACCAAGGGAAAAAAAAGGCGAAACAAAACCGGCGACCAGAACCAGAACAAGAACTATGGACATATTCATTCATTCATTCATTCATTGCTCAGAATTTCCTCTGTTTCACTAAACTAGCTTTTCTATTCTTCTCCTTTTTTTTCCTACCAATATTTTTCCACTCATTTTTTTATGGTCAAAAATTGAAACCGAACCATGTTTTTGAAGCTTGAAAATATATAACAACATTATACAAGAATAGAACATTTCTTGTCGACTTTGAGAATGAGAGAAAGTTCAACAATGATTGAATGACGGTGTCGTTCATTTTTTGTTGTTGTTGTTGTGTGTGTGTCGTTGTGGTTGTGGTTGTCGTTGTATAAATTGCACACCAAACTCAAATCTTTTGAATTATTAACACGTTTATATAGATAGATAGATACAACAACAACAACAACAAAAAACATAAACAGATAGAAGAAGATAGATAGATAGGCAAACACATGAAGACCCGATAGAGGCAAATGAACCAAAAGTGGACTGCGGGTGGACACAAAAGAAAATGGGTCCAATAACCGGCAACTGACCAACAACAACAACAACAACAACAGCAACAAACAAACAAACAAACAAAAAAAAACGGTAACCCAAATTCATCCACAAAATGTTGATGGGAGTAATCACAAAATATAAACCACCATAGAATATAAAAGTGTAAGTATGAAAACAACTAAAAACCGTTGTAATGGAAGAAGAATAAGAAAAGAAAATGTAAATAAATAAATTTTGTAAACATTTGCAAGAGTTTGGCAACAAAAAAAATATTAAAGCAAACAATGGTAATTGTCGACTTTAATCAAAAAATAAATAAATAAAAATGTGTTAGCGAATATTCTATAAAAGCAAAAATGAATGAATGAATGAAAAGGAAGGAAGGAAATGGCCATTTTTGGCAATTGCTATTGTAGAATGATAGAAAAAAAAGATCGCAAAACAAAAATATATAAAACGAAAAGATTGGTCAATTGTTTTGGTTTGTTAGTTGGTGGGAAAAAATTGTTTAAAAGGCATATATAAAACTATTATAAACGATGATGACAACAACACCAACAGCAATTTTGGTTTACTGTAACCTCGGCAACAGTTTTTCACAATATATTCCTTGGATTAATTCTCCTCCTTTCCTCTTTCTCTTTTTCTCGCTTTTACCATTCATTGCTTTATTCTATATCTTTTTTTGGGTATCTGCGAAACTGGAACCTGATTTTGAAACTAATATATCGTTTGAGCACCGGTTGCAAATCAATTATTAATTCACAAGTTTAATTATTCTATGCTCTAGTCTCAATGCACAACACAATTTTAGCAATTCATTTTATTTTTACATTCCCATATGAAAACAAAACTCTAACTGACCTAATGAAGTTGACTACACCATCAGAACGATACGACGAAAAACGGAAAATATTTTCTCTCTCAATAATAATGCAATCTACTATTAGTGTCGATTATACGAAACGGATGAATAAATTCTATTCGATTCGATGAATATGAGAAAAAAAAAGTGGAAAAAGTAGAGGGGAAAACACTAAATCATTATATGAAACACGGCAAACTCTCATCGAAAATTATGCATATGAATTTAAATGTGGAAAAAAATAAGAAATATGAAACAAGTTATAAAACGATACAAAACAATAGAGAAATAATAAAAAATGTCTGCCAAAATGTAGATATGATATAATAATAGTATAATGGTGATGAATGGGTTAGGTTGCGAAACCAATTTGGTCCAAGTAAATTGTTCAATAATAGATCTGAATAAAACAATGCGACAACAACAAAGAAAGAATGAAAGAAAGAAAGTAAATCAACCAAAAATATATAAAGGAAGAATATTTTTTCCAATATTTCAACTAATTTATGATTAGAAAAATTATTCACATAAAAAATATTGGAAATATTACAATGCAAATCTAAGCAAAACGAATGAACAGTATTGCTGCGCTTGACATTCACTTACAATTGGTATCTCCAATGCTTTGCCCATAGCCATAATAAATTGGTACAATATATTAATTTTGATTTATAACAATCTCCATTCGTTTTGTGTTATAACATAACAAGAATAGATTTTTTCGATTTAAAAATAAATTGCACGTGTGCACTATTTCGTTTTGGATTCGCCCAGAAAAAAAAACTAGAGATAAAAGCAAAAAAAAAAATGATGCACTCAATTCGATTAATTTCGGCCTCGCCGGATTCAAGTACAAAAACGATTCTTTTCAAAAAATAAAAAATTTAAAAAATAATCGAGATTGAGAAAGAAATATATAGATATATAACAATTGAAACGAGACAACATCAAAAAAGATAGTGTCGAAATGATATGAATGGATGATTATATTAAAAAAAACTAGTATATTTGATACATTTTAAATCAAATAATGATATAAGGAAAAAAATTAAACTTGTGGGTATTCGAGCATTCTAAAACACACATCACAATACATAATAAAAATAAAATAAAGTTAGAAAAAGGAAAACGTTTTTCCATTCATCATAATAATAATCAAGAATCGTAAAAAACACGATTCGATCTAACTCCATTCAACCGGCAATATCATTTTTTTTGTCTCATCCTGCTCTTCCTCTTTTTTTTATAATGTTGTTAAAGACAACGATTTGAGAAAATAGAGCAGCAACAGCAGCAAGAAGTAATAATAATAATAAGAAAAAGAAGAATAAGAATAAGGAAGAATCGTGTATATAACCGAAAAAGATGATGATCAAGCATCAAAGATGTGAATAAGAATAAGAATGGATTGAAGAAACGTAAATGTATGCAAACATTATTCGACATCAATCGTATGCCATTTTGGAGTTAACCATCACAAACACATTGAAAATGATGGGTGAATCAAAGCATTGAATGAATGGTTGGATGGTTGGTTGCCTTTTGGACAGAAGTACATCACCACCATAACCACCATCATCATCATCAGCACCACCACCAGTTGTACTAAAACTCATTCACACTCTTTCGTGTTCAACGAAGAAAAAAAATCTTAGAATAAAAAGTTATAATTTCACCATTGTAGAGAGGGGAGAAAGTGTGCGAATTAAACGAAGAGAGTGTGTGTGTTTGTGTGTGTGTGTTTGTGTGTGTGTGTTTGTGTGTGTGTGTTTGTGTGTGAAAGAAACCGGCATCTGCAAGCACCAATTCCGACAAGAATAGTGAAAGCGAATATATTTATATAAATAAAATGAAATAAAAAACAAAAATAAAGTAAAGAATTTGGTTCTAATCTGAAATGTACATTTTGAGTACATCATTGAATGGAATCGTTCATCAACGACTTTTAAAGTGGCTGACACATTAAAGACGACACCGACAATGTTTGGAAAAAAAATTGTTTTTCCGTTCACAAAACCAAAATAACGAACGATGCAAATGATCCGGTAAACTAAACAGAAACAAAAATTACAAATCTTCTAACAAATAATGGGTTAACCTTGATCAAATAAATTACATCAAGGGAAAAATTTCAAATAAATCGATTGAATTAATTTGCAATTGATTTCATCAAAGGAATTTGAATGATTTCCAACCAAAACTAAATAAATTGAAAAACAAAAATATTGAAAAAATACCAGAAGTCAAATGAACCAAATTCAATTATATTTGAATAGAGTAAGAACAGAATTTGTGCTGTTCCATAAAAAACAGACAATTTAGTTTATACAAAGAAAAAACCAAACAATAATCATTAATCATCAAAAGAGAAATTCAATATTTGATTTTAGACTAATTTAATTTATATAATAAATTGTGGCATAAATAATTAGATTTAACTATGCACAATACCTGAATAGAATGTGAAATAAATTGAATCAAATCAATTCTTTTCCAATTTATTTGTTTTTTGATTGTGTGTGAGTTAATTAAAGATGGCAAACCAATTGACTATTTTTTGTTGTTTTTTTTTGTTGTTCAAAATCGATTCGACAATTTTGGTGCAAAAGGAAAAATCTTAACTTTATATTCTAAACATCAATTGTTAGATTTAATTGACAGTTTTTTTCCATAGTGAAAGAAAATTTTAAAGCGGAACAAAACAAATAATTTGTGGGTGCCTACAGCCTATTTAATGATCAATCTGGAACCAAAACACAAACATAGAAAATAATGGTTTGCTCCCGTTTTTTTCCCTATTCTTTAACCGAAAAAACGAGAAAAAAAATTTGATGATTTATAATACTAATATAATAATAATGGACGACATTAATGAATAATGTAATTGAACAAGTTTACACATGTCACACACTTGTAAAAAATGAAGTGTAGCACAAATTTGGCGCCTTAGACTGGTTTCCCTTGAACGAACCAGACGGCGGCGTCAGTGGCCATCATTCATTTTGGATGATGTTCAACAGCCAAAAGCCAAAAACCAAGAAAACAAATTGCTTAAATAGATAACAATGGAAAAAACCAAAACATACCGAGAAAAAATATTGTTTTGAAATCAAAATCAGCAATTAATATTGATGAAACAGGATTTTGATTGAATGAAAGTCCAACAGGATGATGTTGATGATGATGATGATAAAGTTCAAGTAGTGGCTCTTGTTGACATTTCTATTCATTTAATCTGTTTTTCCATTGGTGAATATAATTGTGCGATAATGTTCATGTAGATGGCGATCTATTAATGTGTGGCGATTAAATTTGGCATTTGAAAAATTGATTTAACTAAAGTTTTTTAATTAAAAATTGATGAATTAAGATATGTATTTACAGTTTTTTTTTTGGTCACATTGCTGCTTGATTTGTGTGTGTGTGTGAATGGTGAGATTAAAAATGAAAATTCAAAGATTATGATTTTGATATCATATCTTTTCAATGTCAAATCAAAAATTGATGAAAATGGCGATAAGTTTTTTTTTCCGATGAGTGAAAGATGAAAATGTATGTCTATGATGTGAATGTATGTGTTTTTCAAATGGGTGAATCATTCAATCTAAAATTGGTTCGGTTGGTATCGCGCCTTATATATGGCCAAGCGAAAAGAAAAAAAAAATACCGGGAAAAAAATAACGGTTTCGATGACGCCCATCATTCGTACATCGATTGATGCTGTTAGCATAGAATTTGGCGTACGCCCTCCATTTGAGAAGTGGAATAAGGTTTTGGTACACAAATGTAGAATCAAGATGTGAAGACTGTGGCTTGATGGGTTCCGCATTCCATTTCCATGTGTTACTGATTCATGTTCCACTATCTCTTTTAGTGTTAACCTGATCTTTAACAGTCGAACACTTTACACTACTACCAGAATAACCGTGAAAGTGAGAAATTAAATAGAAAGAATAGAGAATAGAGAGAATAGAATGAAAATGAATGAATATAACCTAATACAAAGAATTATCAATGAATGGCGTTGATCATATATTCAACCAATTGTTCGATTATGATCAAATTAAATGGCAATTGAATGTTGTAATCCAAATGGTCAAATATCAATCAAATTATTTTTCAAAAAAAAAACGGTTTATTACACTCTCAATAATGTTGTAACCTTATAAAGTTACATTTTGATTTTTTCCAGTTATAAGTGTACAAAAAATCAGAATGTAAAGTTATAAGTGTACAAAATCAAAATGTAAAGTTATAAGTGTACAAAATCAAAATGTAAGGTTATAATTGTAAAAAATCAAAATGTAATGTTATAACTGGAAAAAATCAAAATGTAAGGTTATAACTTGAAAAAATCAAAATGTAAGGTTATAAGTGGACAAAATCAAAATGTAATGTTATAATTGTACAAAAATCAAAATGTAAAGTTATAAGTGGACAAAATCAAAATGTAATGTTATAAGCGGACAAAATCAAAATGTAATGTTACAAGTGGACAAAATCAAAATGTAACGTTATAATCGTACAAAAATCAAAATGTAATGTTATAATTGTACAAAAATCAAAATGTCACCTTATAAAGTTACAAAAATCAA
>CAUYQG010060687.1:0-15559 GCA_963574415.1 Tarsius wallacei | reverse complement strand
CCGGCTAATTTTTTGATTTATTGTAGAGATGAGGTCTTGCTTGCCCAGGCGGGTCTCGAACCCGCGGGCTCAGGCAATCCACTCACCTCAGCCTCCCAAAGGCGCGGGATTACAGGCTGAGCCACCGAGCCCGGCTTAACTCTATGTCTATTAACCAACCTCTCTTCATCTTTCCTCTCTCCCACCCCCATACACCCCCTCCAACCTCTGGTAACTATCATTCTCTTCTCTAACTTCATGAGATCAACTTTTTTAGTTCTCACGTATGAGTGAGAACATGTTTGTCTTTCTGTGCCTGGATTGTTTCGCTTAATGTAATGTCCTCCAGCTCCATCCTTGCTGCTACAAACGGCAAAATCTCATTCTTTTTTATGGCTGAATAATTCCATTGTGTGTGTATATATACATGCATATATTTTATATCCACTCGTCCGTTGATGAACAACATGATATTAGATTGATTTCATGCCTTGGCTGTTGTGCTGCAATAAACAAAGTGCAGACATCTCTTCAATATACTGACTTCATTTAAAAAATATATATACCCAGTATATACTCAGTAATGGGACTGCCGGACCATATGGTATATCTAATTTTAGTTTTCTGAGGAACCTCCATGCTTTTTTCCATAGTGGCTGTACTAATTTACATATCCACCAACAGGGTACTAGCATTTCCTTTTTCCACATACTTACCAGTTGTTTTTATTTCTTTGTCTTTTTGGTACTAGTAATTTTAACTGGGGTGTGATGATATCTCATAGTGTTTTGATTTGCATTTTCCCGATGATTAGTGATATAAAGCATTTTTATATACTTTTTAACCATTTGTATGTCTTCTATTGTGAAATGTTTATTAGATCATTTGTTCATTTTTAAATCAGATTGTTTTTTGCTATTGAGTTTCTTATGGATTTTTAATCTCATATCAGATGGAAAGTTTGCAAATATTTTCTTCTATTCTGCATGTTTTCTCTTCATTCAGTTGGTAGTTTCCATTGTTGTGCAGAAACTTTTTAGCTTGATGTAATCCCATTTGTCTATTTTTGTTTTTGTTGTTTGTGCTTTTCAGCTCTTACCCCAAAATTTGTTTTCCGGACAAATATTTGGAAGTTTTTTTCCCAATGTTTACTTCTAGTAGTTTCATAGTTTCAGGTTTCACATTTAGTCTTTAATCCATTTTTGTTTGATTTCTATATATGATGGTAGATAGGGGTTTGGGTCTATTCTTCTGCATATGGATTTCAAGTTTTCCCAGAATCGTTTATTAAAGAGACCATCTTTCTCCAGTATATGTTCTCGGCACTTTTGTCAAAAATGAGTTGGCTATAAATGCATGGATCCATTTCTGGGTTTTCTATTCTGTTCCATTGGTCTATGTGTCTATTTTTATGCCAGTACCCTTCTGTTTTGGTTCCTATAGCTTTATAGTATATTTTGAAGTCAGGTAGTGTGATGGCTCCAGCTTTGTTCTTTTTACTCAAAATTACTTGTGTTAGTCAGGGTCTTTTGTAATTCCATACAAATATTAGGATTGTTTTTCTAATTCATTGAAGAATGTTATTGACGTTTTCATAGGAATTATGTTGAGTGTATAGATTGCTTTAGGAATATGGACATTTTAGTAATATAATTCTTCCATTCCATAAGCAAGAGATAATTTTCTCTCTCTCTCTTGTCCTTGGCAATTTCTATCATTTGTGTTTTACAGTTTTCTTGTAGAGATATTTCACTTCTTAGGTTAAATTTATTATAAGGTATTTTATTTCCTTTGTAGATATTGTAAAATGGATTGCTTTCTTGATTTCTCTTTCAGATTGTTATCTATTGACAAATAAACATACTACTGATTTTTGTGTGCTGATTTTGTATATCACAACTTTACTGAATTCATTTATCAGTTTTAAGTTTTTTGGTGGAGTTGGCAAGTTTTTGTAAATGTAAGATCATGTCATCTGTCAACAAGACTTCTTCCTTTGCAGTTTAGATGTCCTCTAGTTCTTTCTTTTGCCTAATTGCTCTGGCTAGAACTTCCTATTCTATGTTGAATAAAAGTTGTGAAAGTGGACATCCTTATCTTGTTTCAGATCTTAAATAAAAGGCTTTCAATTATTCTCCATTTAGTATGATGTTAACTGTGAGTTTGTTATATATGGCCTTTATTGTTTTGAAGTATGTTCCTTATATACCCAGTTTGATAAATAGTATAATAACGGGATGCTGAATTTTATTAAGTGCTTTTTCAGCATCTACTGAAATGATAATATGGTTTTTTTGGGGGGGGTTGTCTTAATGCAATGTATAATGCTGATTTGCATATGATGAACCATCTTGGCATCCCTGGGCTAAATCTCACTTGATTATGGTGTACGATCTTTTTGAGGTGTTGCATTCAGTTTTCTAGCATTTTGCTGAGGATTTTTGCATCTATGTTCAGCAGGGATATTGGTCTGTAGTTTTTGTTGTTGTTGTTGTGTTCTCATATTGTGCAATTTCCAGTGCTCCTTCTGTTATTAATTTCTAGCTTTACTCTATTGTGGTCAGAAAAGGCAGTTGACATGATCTTAATTTTTAAAAATTTCTTAACATTTGTTTTGTGGCCTAACATATGGCCAGTCCTGGAGACCATTTCATGTTCTGTTGATAAAAATGTGTATTCTACAGCTGTTGGATGGAATGTCCTTTAAATGGCATTTAGGTCCATTTGGTCTAGAATGCAGTTTGCAATGTTTCTTTGTTGATTTTCTGTCTGGATGATCTGTTCATTGCTAAATGTGTGGTGTCAAAGACCTCTACTATTATTGTATTGCAGGCAATCTCTCCTTTTAGGTCTATTAATATTAGTTTTATATATTTGAGCACTCCGATGTCGGGTGCATAAATATTTACAACTGTTATGTCATCTTGCATATTGACTCCTTTATTGTTATATAATGACCTTCTTTGTCTTTTTTTAAAAACCATTCTTGAGTTAAAGTCTGTTTTATCTGACATAAATATAGATATTATTGCTCTTTTGTGGTCTGCATTTTCATGGAATATCTTTTTCCATCACTACGCTTTCAGTCTGTGCATGTCTTTATAGATGAAATGAGTTGGTTGTAGGCATCATATAGTTGTGTCTTGTTTGTTTGTTTAATCCATTCATCCACTCTCTTTTAATTTGTTAACTTAATCTATTTACTTTCAAGGTTGTTACTGATAAGTAAGGGTTTATTAATGCCTTTTTGTTATTTGCTTTCCAGTTGTTTGTAGATCCTTTTTTCTTTCTTGCTGCCTTCTTTTGTGATTAAGTGGTTTTCTCTAGTAGTATGTTTTGATTCCATGCTATTTACTTTTAGTGTATCCATTATAGGTTTTGTTTTGTGGTTATCAGGAGGCTTACAAAATACATTTAATAGCAATAACAAATTATTTTAAACTGCTGATGGCTCAACTTAACTGCAAAAAAGTAACAAAAACAAACTTTACACTTTAATACACCCCATTTTTACTTTCTAATGTTTCGATTTACATTTTCATATTGCCTTTATCTTAACCAACTGTTGCACTTATTATTCTTTTTCATAGATTTGTCTTTCAGTCTGCATCCTTAGGATATAAGTGGTTTTCTTACACCAATTGTAGTATTAGAGTGTTTCAAATTTGTCTCATTTATTTCTTTTACCAGCAAGTTAAATATCTTCAGATGTTTTCTTGCTATAGAAAATTATAGATAAATGCTAGCATTCCTTTCTTTCAGATTGCAGAACTCCCTTTAGCCTTTCTTGTAAGACAGGTCTGGTGTTGATGAATTCCTTCAGCTTTTGTTTATCTGGGAAAAGTCTTTCATCTCATTCTCGTGTTTGCAGGGTAATTTTGCTGGGTATAGTATTATCGGCAGGGTTTTGTTTGTTTTGTTTTGTCCATTTGTTTGTTGTTTTCCTTAAGCACTCTGAATCTACTCTCTCCTGGCATGAAGTGTTTCTTGTAAGTAACCACTGAAAGCCATTCTGGGGCTCCGTTTAATGTGTTATGTTTATTTTCTCCTGCTACTTTGAGTATTCTTTCTTTGTCTTTGGTTTTTGCTAATTTGATTATGATGCACACTGGAGATTTCCTCTTTGAGTTAAACTTGATTAGTGACCTCTGAGCTTCCTGCACCTGGATACTGTTGTCTCTCTCTTGATCTGGAAAAATGTCAGCCATTACTTATTTAACATGTTTTCTAGGCTTTTTCTCCTTCATCTCTTTCAGAAATTCTATTATATGCAGAGGTTAGTTATTTTAATGGTATTCCATAATTATCATAGGCCTTATTCATTTAAAAAAATTTTTTTCTGCCATATTTTTTCTTTTTATTCCTCTAATAGGGTAATATTATATGTTCTATCTTCAAGCTTGATAATTATTTTTTCTGTTTGATCAAGTCTGCTTTTGAAGCTCTCTAAGTTTTCAGTTCAGGTATTATATTCTTTATTTCTAAGATTTCTATTTGTGTTTTTAAACATTATTTATATACATATACATTTGTCAAATTTCTCATTTTGTTTTTGGATTGTTTTCCAAATCTTATTTAGTTTTCTATTTGAATCTTCTTGTGATTCCCAGAGCTTCTTTGAGAGAATTATACTGAATTCTTTGATATTTCATAGATTGTCTTCTGGGGCCTTTGCTGACTGGAGCTTTGGTGATTTCTCTTCTTGTGGTGTCAAGTTCCTTGAGTTTTCACAATCCTTGTGTCTTTATGTTAATACCTGCATATTTAAGGAGGCAGCCACCTCTTCCAGTTTTTGCAGGTGGTCTTTGGTGGTATTAAGCCTTTAATACTCAGTATCAAGACTTAAATGCTGGTCTGTGTTTTCTTCCTGTTCTAGGGAGGATTTATAGTGAGCACTAGAACTAAATCACTTCACTGGAGCTATCTCATTCCCATCATTCTCTGGTCTGGAGTAGACTTATGGTGAGTACCAGAACTTAAATGTTGCCCTAGAATGATATTGCTGCCATGCTGTTGTTTCCCAGTATGGGGAAGATTTAAGCAGGCACCAGAACTGAAGTCTGGCCTTTCAGTTATTTCCAGGCTAAGGAAAGGCTCCACACAAGCACCTGAGTTTTGTGAAAAATCTGGCTCCCACATATTGTACTTCCTGCAGCACTATGGCATCTGGCAGTCTCTACAACATTGTGTCACTACTGATCAGAGAAGAGAGTAGCCATCAAATTCTGCATGCGAGACACTCTGATCAGTGTCCCACTCTTTATCCTCAATTCACTCAAGGTTGTTCAATTCTGTTGGCACTCACAATGTTTCCTGTGGGATGGTACCAGAGTAGGCTTCCTGCATAAATTCTCAGACCAGTAGGAAGATTGAATGTCCACTTCCAATTCCTGCTTCTCAACTTACAAGTCATGGGTTTAGAGAAACTATCTGAGTAGCATTATGCTGATTTTCTTTTTAGGGGGTTGTCTGAAATGACCATTTTCCTTATTTGTCATGACTTCTCTTAATTCTGTGGTATTAGGAGGTTTCTCTTAGACCCTGAGTTTTGGTGAATCCAGTATTTTTCTTTTTGATTATTTTAGTATACTTTTTGGCCATTTGTGTGTCCTCTTTGGAAAAATGTCTATTTAGTTAGAACTGTAGCACATTTTAAAATCAGGTTACCATCATTATTTTTTTCTATTGAGTTGCATGAGTTCCTTACATATTTTGGATATTAATCCTTTATCAGCTATATGGATTGAAAATATTTTCTCCCATTACATAGGTTGTCTTTTTATTTTGTTGATTGTTTCTTCTGCTATGCATAAATATTTCATTTTTTGTAGTCCCATATTTTTTATTTTTGTTTTTGTTGCCTGTGATTTTGGTGCCAAATAAAAAAACTTGTTGCTATGATGAATGTCAAAGAGTTTGCCCCTTTGTTTCTTCTAGTTTTATGATTTTAAATTTTATATTTAAGTCTTTAATTCACTTTGAGTTGATTTTGGATGTTCTTGTCACCTTTGTCAAAATTAGTTGACTGCATATATGTTGGTTTATTTCTAGGTTTTCTATCTTGTTTCACTGGTCTATATGTCTGTTTTTATGCCTGTACCATTTTTTATTACAATAGCTTTATAGTAATATTATGTAGCTATACAGTAATATAATTTGAAATTGAGAATTATGATACTTCCAGTTTTGCTCTTTTTACTTAAGATTGCCTTAGCAATTTGGGGTGTTTTGTGATTCCATATATATCTTACATAGTAGATTACTTTAAGAATATTCATTCTTCCAATTAATGAATACAGAATATATTTCCATATATTTTATGTCTTTTTCATGTACTTTCATAACCATTTTATAATTTTCAGTGTATGAACCTTTTACCTACTTTGTTAAATTTATTCCTAAGTATTCTTTTTGATGCTATTGTAAATGAAATTTTTTTCTTAATATCTTTTTCATCTACTTCATTGTTAGTTTATAGAAACACAACTGATTTTTTTTTTTTTTTCAGTCAGGGTCTCACTCTTGCCCAGGCTGGAGTGCAGTGGCACTATCATGGCTCACCGCAGCCTGGAACTCCTGGGCTCAAGTGATCCTCCCACCTCAGCTTCCCAAGTAGCTAGGACTATAGGTGCATGCCACCGCACCCAGCTAATTTTTTTATTTTTATTTTTATTGTAGAGACGAGGTCTCACTGTATTGCTCAGGCTGGTCTCAAGCTCCTGAGCTCAAGCAATGCTATCACCTCAGCTTCCCAAAGTGCTGGAATTACAGTTGTGAGCCGCTGCACCTGGTTAACAACTGATTTTTGTATGTTAATTTTGTATCTTGAAACTTTACTAAATTTATTTAGTAGTTTTCATGCTTTTTAAAAGAATCTTTAGGGTTTTCTATTTATGAGATCATGTCATCTGTAAACACAGACAGTATAACTTCTTTCTGATTTAGATACATTTATTTATTTATTTTTGTCTAATTACTCTGACTAGGACTTGAAGTAGCATGTTGAATGGAAGTGGCAAGAGTGGGCATCCTAGTTTTGCTCTTGATCTTAGCATCAAAGTTCTCAGCTTTTCATCGAGTATGATGTTAGCTGGGGGCTTGTGATATATGGCCTTTATTGTGTTGAGGTACATTCCATTCTGTCTGTATATTTTGATGAGGGTTCTTATCATGGAAGTATGTTGAATTTTGTCAAATGCTTTTTCTGCATCTACAGAGATGATTATATCTTTTCATTATTTATTTTGTTAATGTGAAGAATCACATTTGTTGATATATTAAATCTTGCATCCCAGGAATAAATCCCATTTAATCCTTTTAAAGAGCTGTTGAATTTGGTTTGCTAGTACTTTGATGAGGATTTAGGAATCTGTGTTCATCAGGGATATCAGCCTGTAACTTTTTTTTCTGGTAGTGACCTTGTTTGGCTTTGATATGCTGACTTCATAAAATGAGTTTGAAAATATTCTCTCTGCTTCAATTTTTGAAAGACTTTGAGAAGGAATTTTTAATTCTTCTTTAACATTTAGCAGAATTCACCGGCAAAGCCACCTGGTCCTCGTCTTTTCTTTTTTGGGAGACTTTTAATTGCTGATTTAGTCTTCTTGTTATTGTTCAGTTCAGATTTTTATGTTTCTTCAGTCTTAGTAGGTTGTATGCTTCTAGGAATTTATCAATTTCTTTCAGGCTATCCAACTTTTTGGTGGTGTAATTGCTCATAGCAGTCTCTTTTGATCTTTTATTTCTGTGACATCAGTTGTAATGTCTCATTTTTTGTTTCTAATTTTATGTTTGCATAATCTCTATTTTTTCAATTAGTCTAAATGCTTGCCAATTTTATCTTTTCAAGAAACCAATTCAATTTCACTGATGTTTTCTATTGTTTTTGTAGTCATTATTTCATTTATTTCTCCTCTGATATTTATTCCTTAAAAAAACTTTGGGATTCGTTTTTTTTTTTTTTCTTCTTAAATGTAAGTCCTTATTGTAAACTTTCTTCTTAGAACTCATTTTGCTGTATTCCATAAGTTTTGGTATGCTTTGTTTCCGTTTTTATTTGTCTCAATATGCTTTCTGACTTTCCTTTTGATTTCTCCTTTGGCCCATTGGTTGCTTAAGAGGGTGTTGTTTAATTTCCATATATTGTGAATTTTTCAGTTTTTCTCATGTTATTGCTTTCTAATTTTATTGAATTGTGATCAGAAAAGGTGTTTGATATAAATTTAATCTTTTTAAGTTTGTTAAGACTCATTTTGTAGCCTAGCATATAATTCATCCTGGGAATGTTTTGTGTGCACTTGAGAAGAATATGTACCCTGTTATGTTGAGTGGAATATTCTGTTTACATTTGTTAGGTCCATTTGGTCTTTAGTGCTATTTAAGTCCAATGTTTCCTTACTGATTTTCTGTCTAGATAATCTATCCATTTTTGAAAGTGGAGTATTGCAGTCCTCTACTATTAATATTTTTGCTGTTATTTCTTCCTTCCAAGCTATTAATATTTGTTTTCTATCTAGGTGCTCCAATGGTATGTGTATATATATATATATATATATTTATTTATAACTGGTATGTCCTTCCAATAAATTGACTCAAATACATTGTATAAATACTTTTTTTTCCTTTTACGGTTTTTTTACTTAAAGTCTATTCTGTCTGACATATATAAAAACCTTGTGGGTTTTTACCTTCCCTTTGAATGGAATACCTTTTCCATCTCTTTACTTATAGTTTATGTGTGTCCTTAGAGCTGATGTGAGCCTCTTATAGGCAGCATATAGTTGGGTCTTGTGTTTTTATTAATTCAGCTAATCTATCTTTTGACTGGAGAGTTTATCTTATTTACATTAACATAATTATTGCTAGGTAAGGAATTACTATTGCCATTGTGTTAGCTTTTTTTCTGTTTTATAGATCCTTTGTTTCTTTCCTCCTCTCCTTCTCTCCCACTGTCTTTCTTTGTGATTTTATTATTTTATTTAGTGGTATTCTTTGATTCCCTCTCTTTATCTTTGTGTATCTATTATAGGTATTTGTTATGTGGCTACTGATAGGCTCATATATCTCATAATTATAGCAGGTTATTTAAATGTAAAAACAACTTTAGTCACATATAAAAGCTCTGCACTTTTCCTCTCTTCCTCAATTTTATGTTTTTAATGTCACAATTTACAATTCTTTATGTTGTGAATCCATTAATACATTATTGTAGATGTAGTTTTTATAAATATGTTATGCTTTAACATTTGTAATAGTTATAAGTGATTTACACATTAGCATTACAGTCTTAAACTATTCAGAATTTAACGATATATTTATCCTTGCTAGTGAGTTTTATACTTACATACATTATCATGTTATTAACTAGCATTCTTTTATTTCAGCTTGAAGAACTTCCTTTACCATTTCTTGTATGGCAAGTCTAGTGGCGATAAATGCCCTCGACTTTTGTTTGGCTGAGAAAGTCTTTATCCTTATTTATGAAGAGCAGCTTTGTCAGGTAAAAAATTCTTGGTTGTCAAGGTCTCCCCTACACACACACTCTTTGAATATATTATCCCAGGTTCTCCTGACCTGCAAGGTTTCTGCTGAGAAATCTGCTGATAGTCTTATAGAGCTTTTTTTAATTTGATGAGCTTTTTTTTCTTTTGCTGCTTTCAAAATTCTTTGTTTTTGATTTTTGATAGCTTGATTAAAATATGTCAGTGAAGTCTCCAGAGACCTTTGAGCTTCATGTACTCAGATGTCTATATCACTGCCCAAACTTGGCAAGTTTTCAGCCATTATTTTTATTTATTTATTTATTTATTTATTTAGAGTTGGAGTCTCACTGTCGCCCAGACTGGAGTGCAGTGGCCGCTCCCGGCCACCGCAGCCTCGACCTGCTGGGCTCCGGCGATCCTTCCGCCTCAGCCTTCCAACTAGCTGCAACTACAGGCGTGCACTACCACGCCTGGCTGATTTTTGATTTATTGTAGAGATGAGGTCTCGCCATGTTGCCCAGGCGGGTCCCGAACCCGCGGGCTCAGGCAATCCACTCACCTCAGCCTCCCAAAGGCGCGGGATTACAGGCTGAGCCACCAAGCCCGGCCAGCCATTATTTTTTAAAATAATCTTTCTGTCCCTTTCTCTTTCTGCCTTCTTTTGAAGATTCCATAATACAAATGTTCGCTCTGTTGATGGTATCTCAAAAATCTCATAGGCTTTCTCCATTTCTTTTTATTTTTTTCCTTGTTCTCTTCTGACTGGATAATTTCAAATGACCTGTTTTCAAGTTTATATTCTTTCTTCTGCTCAGTGGGGCAGCCCTGAGCCCCGCAAGGGTGATTGAGGTCTTTGGTGGTGAAAGCTGAGGATACAGTCACTGGAGATCACAACAGCACTCACCACATGGCTGACACAGATAGCCTCCACACTGCTTTGTTTTTAGCACTGGCTGGATGTCTCAGCTATGTAAGTCTCCCTAGGGATCTTGGTGAGGTAAGACCAAAGCAGACCCTTTAGGCGTGTCCTGAAAGGCTGAGGAAGTTGGTCACTCACTCTGCTCTCCTTTTTCCTTTGAGGGGAATTTATGGGCTGGGCAGTTCCCTCTAGGCACTGAGCAGTGCTGGCCTGGGCCGGGGAATGAGGCAGGAAAAGTGGAACTGTTTTTTCTAGCCCCTTTGTGTAGTTGTTCTCAGTTTTCTTGCTCTACTGTGTTACTGTGGCTCTCAAATGAATGCCTGAGTTCTCCAGACCTATTTTCATTTGTGAATAGCTAATTTTTATTTTTGTGAAAGGATGAAGGCTAGGATCACCTAGTCTGCCATTTTGCTGATGTCTACTGAAATCTAGTCTTTAACAAGTGATAATGTCCTCTTTTAAAAGAAGCTAGAAGTATTTAATCAAATGACTAATTTCTGGATCTTTTCCACTGAGAAAAGATTAAGAAAGTGGGGTACTAGAATTTTAGTTGAAAACATGCCATGATAAGTAATAAGATGCATAAGTTAGGTGACCTCAGATTTTATTTCAGTCAACAGTTTTGTCCAAAGCCATTTCATATTGCTGGGAAAAATTAAGAAGATATTAATATTCTCTGCACAAAGACTAACATATTTAAAACTTGCTATTTTCAGTCAGCTAGAGATCATTAGAAAATGAATCTGCCTTCATCAGAGCCAAATATGTTTAATGACTGCTTCATTAAAATCAGCTATTGCTGGAACTCTTTTTTGAGAAATGGAATTTATAACAATAAGCTATGGATGGCAACAAGATTACTTCAAAAAATAGCCCGTATTTTGTTTAGTTTAAAAATAGTTTGTTTAATGGCATGAAAAACCTTTGTCTTTTGCACAGTTTTCAACATTATAACAAAAAAGGGAGGTGATAAAGAGTGCATAGCAGAAAGATGTCCCAGCTCCCATTGACTAGGGGCACAAATCCCTAAGAACAGGACGAGAGCTGACCCGACTTAGCGCAAAGCAACAGAAGAAGCCCCAAGACGGCACATGAGGGGCTTCACGTGGACAGCACAAACACAGCTGCTTCAGGGCTGCAAGCCAGAATTACAGGCACGGGGAACCCCCACAGGCTCCTCACGCTTTGTTTGTATTTATAAGACAGCATTGCCTCTACATATTCTGCAGCACTCTCCTTCCTGTTCCTTCTGGGTCTACATCTTAATTCTAACCAAGTGGTTGTCAACCCAGTGTGAGTGTCGAAATTACCTGTGTGGACTTTTTAAATACCACACATGATGTGTTCATTAGCGAGAGCTACCATGACAGTGTAATAGACTGGATGGCCTAAACGACAGATTTTATTTTCTCACAGTTCTGGAGGATAGAAACCCAAGACTAAAGTTTTATTGTTTCTTTGGAGGCTTCTTTCCTTGGCTTACAGGTGGCCACCTTCTCTCTTTGCCCTCACGTGGTTGTCCACGCACACCCTTGTGTCTGTGGCCTAACTTTCCTCTTTAGGAACGCCAGTCGGATTTGATTAGGCCTCGACCCAACAGCATCATTTTAACTTAATCCCCTGTTTAAAGACGCTGTCTCCAAATGCAGTCACATTCTGAGGTGCTAGAGGTTAGGGCTTCAGCTTACAAATTTGTGGGGAGGGGACACAGTTCAGCCCATTACATTTGCACAAGCCTCAGTAACAGACTCAGATTCAGTAGGTCTAGAGATGTATCTTGGGACCTCTTTAAAACTACCATAGGGAGCCTCAAATGTACAGGATTACATTCTAGGGGGTTGTACTTTCTGACTTCTATGTACATTCCTTAAAGTCAGAAATTAACTTTGTAATCTTACGACAAATCTACACTGACATATGTGTAATCCTATTTTTTTACAGTACCTATCACAGATGCTTACAAAACAGTCTATTTTGTTTTGCTTTAATTATCACTCCACCATATCTGGATGTTTTTCGTGTGCTTATTTCCTGTATTCAATTTATTACTGACCTGAGGGTTTCATTTTTCGCTTTCATACCCTCCCAGGGGCCATTATCATCTCAGCTCTGATATTTTGATAAGAACCCATTCAATCTTTCCCCTATACTTCCCTATTCCCCACCTCTATTCATCTGCAGGGCTCTGGGATCTACACCACTCTTGGTAGAAACTTCAGGACTAAGCCATACTTCACAAAACTTTGCATCTGGATGAACTTGCTGTTTTTCGCATTTCAGCCTTGTGTCTCCATCTCAGTAATTGAGCTCTGTCTTACTTCAGAGTCTTGACCCCTGTGCTGCACATTCTAGTTCCACTAATGGTGTCTCCAGCTTGTTAGCTGATATCTGGCTTCCTGCCTTATGAGCCTGCCCATTTCACCAAGCCTGGAGACATTTATGCCTTGTTCTTGCCATCTTCCCAGCATCATCAGAATAAATAATCTACATTAGGGAGTGGCAAACTTTCCTGATACAGACCAGAGAATAAATATTTTAGGTACTGCCAGCCATGCAGACTGTGTTGAAACTACTCAACTCAGAAGCAGCCAGAGATAATATGTGAACAAACAGATGTGTCTGTGTTCAAGTAAAACTCTGTAGACAAAAACAAGCAGCAGCTGGATTCGACCTGAGGGCTGTAGCTTGCAACCTTGATCTAAATAGAGGGTTATCAGCCGGGCTCGGTGGCTCAGCCTGTAATCCCGTGCTTTGGGAGGCTGAGGTGAGTGGATTGCCTGAGCCCGCGGGTTCGAGACCCGCCTGGGCAACTTGGCGAGACCTCATCTCTACAATAAATAAAAAAAAATCAGCCGGGTGTGGTAGCGCGTGCCTGTAATTCTGGCTACTCAGAAGGCTGAGGCGGAAGGATCGCCGGAGCCCAGCAGGTTGAGGCTGCGGTGGCCGAGAGTGGCCACTGCACTCTAGTCTGGGTGACAGAATGAGACTCCAACTCAAAAAAATAAAAATAAATAAATAAATAAATAAATAAATAAATAGAGGGTTATCAAATTGTTCTGACTTCTATGTACACTCCTTAAAGTGGACTGCTTGTATTAGAGAGGAGATTTCAATCACAGAAATTCTCTTTTATCTGTTTTGCATTTAGGACGTTGTCTTAGGTTCATTCAGGCTGCTACAGCAAAATACCATAAATTGGGTAGCTAAACAATTTTTTAAACAAATTAATTTCTCACAGTTCTGGAAGTTGGGAGGTCCAAGGTCAAGGTGGTAGTAGACTGAGTGTCAGGTGAGAGCCCACCAACTTCCTCGTTTGCTGTGTCCCCACATGGTGGAAGGGGAAACCTTCGTCTCTTCAGTCCTTTACAAGGGCACAAATTCCATTTATGAGGGCTTCACCCTCATGGCAAAATCACCTCTCAAAAACTCCACCTCCTAATACTACAACATGAAATTATGTTTTAACATGAAATTGGGGAGGCACAATCATTCAGACATAGCAGACTCCAAATAAAACTTTTTTTTTAGTCTGAGTCTCTGTGGCCCAGGCTGGAGTGCCGGCACATGTTCACAGCCACCCCAATGTCGCCCTGCGGGGCTCCACGGTCCTCCCGCCTCAGCCTTCCAAGGAGCCGGAACCACAGGCACGCGCTCCCACACCTAGCTAATTTTTAAAATTATTGTGGAGATGAGGCCTCGCCACATTGCCCAGGCTGGGCTCAAACCTGCAGGCTCAGGCAATCCACTCGCCCCGGCCTCCCAAATAAAACTTTTGATGGAAAAGAGGGTTCCACTGCTTTAAAATAAAAGGGTTGAAAACTATTGATCTAGATAGAGTTCAAAACATGAGTAAACCAAGATCTGAAAGAGTTAAACAACTTTTCCTCAGTTGCAGAATTGGAGGAATGGTTTGCTTTCCCATACCATCTCTGACACCATACCCTGGTTGTTACACAGCTGCAGTGTGGCTGCCATACCAAAATACATGTGGGGTTGATCAAAGGGATATGTGGAAACCACTTGGTGCCTCTCAGGCTGTAGACAGCAACATTCCCCACTAGAAATGGCTTCATGGTCGTGTGATCAGTTCCGTTGTACAGGACCCTCACTCAGGCCTCACATTTTGTTTAATGCTCTGCTGTCGCTGTCTTGGAATTTTTAATAGTTTTTTTAACATGGGGCCCTGGATCTTCTTTTGCACTAGGCCCTGCAAATTATACAGCTGATCCTGCTTCTTATTCCCACCTAAATATGCAATTCCTTGTGCAGTAAATAAGACCCCGTAAATGTCCAGAGAGGTGAGATCCCCTATGACTTAATTATTTTAAGAAACAGCTTATAGTCCTGACCCTCAACTTATAACTGTGCTGTGATTGCCTAGAGCTACTGGTTTATTTATGAGTTACACAAACATTTGCGTTTGATGGCCCAAGGCAAAATTTGCAACCGGGCAAGCTGGTCATTACAGCTCGCTTTCCTCCAAGGGCAGCTTTCTGACTCCTATCTCTCCCCGAATCCCTTCTTGAGCAGCTGCCTCTACCTTAGGCACACTGTTTTCATGCTCTCCGTCCATTTTTGGCCGACGTGACTTTCACCCCAGATTGGCACATGTCCCCTGTGTGGCAGCTCTTCCTCAGTGCAATATTTTAGCTTCCCAAGGTCAGAGTAGGTAAACTTCTTTGTGGAACTGGCGTTTAGCAGACAATGTTCTTTGCTGCCAGCATCTCTTCCTAACAATAGTACCTTGATTTTATCCAGACATCCAGCTCTTCCATATGGCCAGATAATTCAGAGGGGGCTGGTTCCACTCCTATGATAAAGGCTGAGTCCTAATTGGCATAGGCCAGTCATGAAGACTTTATTCTCCTTTCCAATGGGTGATGGTGTTACAGACTGACCAGGTTTTTACACCTGCTGCCTGGAAAAAACCATCAATGTAGCCATAACAGTAGAGAAAGAGTTTAATATTGCAAAGCAGCTGAGTGAGAAGGACTGGTAATATTTCTCAAATTCACCTCTCTGAGAGTCTTAGGCTATGGTTTTTTGTTTGTTTGTTTGTTTGTTTTTTGAGTTGGAGTCTCACTCTGTCGCCCAGACTGGAGTGCAGTGGCCGCTCCCGGCCACCGCAGCCTCGACCTGCTGGGCTCCGGCGATCCTTCCGCCTCAGCCTTCCAAGTAG
>CAUYQG010060686.1:0-11951 GCA_963574415.1 Tarsius wallacei | reverse complement strand
GGAATATTTCTAAGAGAGCTAGGAGAGAAATGGGAATGTAGAGACTTTCCCCGAGGAACCAAAGCTATAGACCAGAGTTGCCTGCAACTATGGCCCAGACTAATGGGGAAGTCTTTCTTTTTTTTTTTTTTTTTTTTTTTTTGGGTGGGAGTCTCTCACTCTGTCGCCCAGACTGGAGTGCAGTGGCCACTCCCAGCCACCGCAGCCTCGACCTGCTGGGCTCCGGCGATCCTTCCACTTCAGCCTTCCAAGTAGCTGGAACTACAGGCATGCGCTACCACGTCTGGCTAATTTTTGATTTATTGTAGAGATGAGGTCTCGCCAAGTTGCCCAGGCGGGTCTCGAACCCACGGGCTCAGGCAATCCACTCACCTCAGCCTCCCAAGGCGTGGGATTACAGGCTGAGCCACCGAGCCCAGCTAGGGGAAGTCAATCAAAATGAAGTTAGCTGGCAGAAAGAGACCAGTTCCATCTGCCCCTTCACACAGTCATGTGAGTCAGTAAATCCCTGTTCTGCAGGGTAAAATACTATGAGCTGGCATTCTATTATGTGCAATGAAAATACTGCTGTTGGGGGGTGGGGGAGCGGAGGGGGAAATACTGCGGTTAGCAAGTAATGAAGCCTGAACTCAAACCCAGTTTGACTCCAGAGCCCTTATAACTATTATATTCTCAATTTACAGATGAGGACACAGGCTCAGAGAGGTCACACAACTCATCTTATTGTCAGAAACCAACTGAAGCACTGCTTTACTGAAGAGTAAAAATAGTTCAACCACAACAGCGTAAATGTACTTAATGCCACAGACCTATATACTTAAAAATGGTTAAAATGAAAACATTATGTCATGTATATTTTAACACAAAAAACAAACAGTGGTTCATGAGTCTGCTCTCTGGTCTTTCTTTCCTGCTGAACACTGTAGCTTATAACCATAGATGTATATGTGAGAATAATACAACTGGAAGACTAACTCCAAACCGTACAGAATTACCAGAAACCGAACACCGGGAGAAAATAATCTCTGTCCCTTTGAACAATTTACAACAGTGCTAGATTCCAATCTGATTGTTTAGAAAAGACTGTGAAGGAAGGAATGTCAGAAAGCAGCCTTCCTATCAAGGAATACAAAACCTCAAGGGTCCTAAACTAGCCCACCAGAAAACAAAAAGATATGGAGTGCTATGGACTGGACTGTGTCTCCCCATAGTTCATATGTCAAAGCCCTGACTCCCAAAGTGACTGTATTCAGAGACGGGGCCTTTTGGAGGTAATTAAAGGCTAAATTAAATCATAAGGGTAAGGCCCTGATACTAATAGCCTTAAAAGAAGAGAAATTCCCCCTTCTCTCTACCCACTCCCCACAATGCACATAACACTCCAAAGAAAGGTCATGTGAGGACACAAGAAGTCAGCTGTCTGCAAGCCAGGGAGAGAACTCTCGCCAGAAACAAAACCACCCAGCACCTTGATCTTAGATTTCAAGTCTCCATAACGGTGAGAAAATCAATTTGTTGTTTAAGCCACCCAGTCTATGGTATTTTGTTATGGCAGCCCAAGCTAACTAATACAAGAAAGATAAGCACTGTAGACTCCCAAACCATTCAAAATCCTTAATCCTGGACCCCTTCTTGCTGTGTGGCTCCCAGAACCCTCCCCTCAGATGTTTGACAGCCTCAGTCTCCTCCTTCTGGGCACATTGTTCTTCCTGGTTCCTAGAGGAAACCATCAAACGCTCCTGTCATGCCACTCACTGCCACCCTCCCCCCCAGCTGAGCTTCTCTCCACACACTGCCGAGCACTCCTGTCTTCATGCTCCACCAGACCAGCCAGTCTGGTCAAATCAATGTCTTACTTTCCTCGTCTACAAAAATGGGAATGGACCCAAATGATCTCTCAAGACTCTTGTATTTCCAAGACCTAGTAACTCATTAGAACTAAACAGTACAGTCAGGCTGAGCCATCCACCTTCTTCCCTTCCTATCTACTGTCTGCACATCCAAGATATCCCTCTGTGATGTCCTATGGTGTTATCTCTTCAGACTGACACTACCTTAGGCACTGGTCTTAACTAGCTCCACAGACACTTTCTTTAAAGAAAGAGATCACCATGTGTCTACTTTGGATATGACCATCTTCTCTCCTGCCAACCATAAAACAATATGTGCCTATATTAGCAATCAAAACAAAATAAAATAACCTGTTTTCATAGATGAAAAGAATCAGAAAAGTCCTTCTTGGGACTGTTTTCACTTAAAAATGGAAAATTGTATGTTTTAAACTACTTGACCAAAAAGGGCAGGGAAATTCAGGCCAAAATTAACTTAAGGAAGATCTGTAGTCTTGTAGTCTTAAGACCTAAGAACCAAGGGAAGTCAGCTCCTTAGAGCCTAGGGCCCAAAGAGAGGGAGGGAAGTGTCTCTTGTTTTTGCCTCCCTCCACACTCCCTGGGTTTGCTCCTGCTTCCCAGGGGGAAAGGCAAGGCTGCTGCAGATTTTCAGCTGGACCTGCACCTCTGCAAGTATCCGACATGGTCTGAGAATGCAAAGAACTAGTTGAGAAGGAACTGAAGTTCATAATCTGGCCCCTTTCCTGTGTTTACAAACAGAGAGGGCTGAGGAAAATTCTGTGTCTACAGAACCGTAGATTCCTTCCTTGACACAGAAGACAATTCCCTCCTTGCTGTGGCAGAAAACACTCTCTACCTTCCCAGCAAGAGGAAGCCTCTCTCCTCCAAGCTTCCTCTCTCAGCCCTGCTCACTTTCTCCCTTGGGTTCTAGTCATAATCCACAATGGGCTGTGAGCCCAAGACAGAGGCCAACAACACTTAATTTCTGTACTCCCAGGAATGCTAGCATGGTGCCCTGTACAAAGTGCCTGGGAATGAGCAACAGGAGGATATATGGCCTCTGGGACTCTAAAAGGGGACAAAATAAACAAATACTGCTCTCTTCTCAAGTCCTGAGCTGCTGTAAAAAGTCATCAAGACTGCTGGTGCTAGAAATACTCTAATTAATATCATGAATTCAGTGGTAGTTACATGGGTATATTTATTTGTAAAAATTCATCAAGCTGCCACTTAAGACTTGTCTGCTTTACTACAAATAAGTTATATTTCAACAAAAAAGAAAAAGAATCAAGAAGCACCAAAAATTACTATTTATGTACCAATTTTTTCTTAGGTCTTTTTACAGGCTTCCAAATCCTCCCAAGTACTGTAAAATGAGCCAAAAGTGGGAATTATTCTGATCCCTTGCATGAGAGGAACCTGTGATGCAGGATAAGACAGTGCCTTGCTCAGCCTGGTCACACAGAGTCAGAAATGTAGGAGCAACAAGACACTAGAGTCTGTGATCCTCCACCTGGGCTGTGCCAGCTTGCCTGACCACTTACAGCCAGTTATAACTCAAAAGAAAACAACCCCCTGAAATAGCAACAATTTGCTCCATCCCTCCTGTCAGTGCCTTTCTACACAGCAACTTTACTTTCAAAACCATTCTGGCAGGGGGAGAAGATGCCACTACAGTGTCTGCTAAGAAGCAGGTGAGGCAGCAGCAGAACTCACTGGAATGAGGAGACGGGAGCCATGAGTTCCGGTCCCAGCTTTGTCTCAGCTTTGCCTTTAACGAGCCATGTCACTTGGAACAGATCACCTAAGCTCTCTGGGTCTGGGATTTCCCTCTGTAGAGGCAAGATGAATTCTAAGTCTGTGGTTTTCCACAGCTATTTAGGAGACAGAATGTACTGTGCAAGATAATAAAAGGGAGAGAGCTGTTTTAATGTTACGAGCAGGTACCTGGGGTTTTAATTTAGAACCAGGTGGGTAAATGTTTACCATATTCCTAAGAGGCTTAGCTGCTCATGGTAGAGGCAGGACCTACGCTAAGCACACAAGGCCTTTGCAGAAAAGCCCGCTGTTCATTCTGACACTCCCACCATCATTGGTTGTCTCCTCAATCACCATCCTAAAGAGCAGACTGAATTAAAATTACTCAAGTTGGACCAGCCCTCAAGTCAGGCAGCTGGTTCCTTTCTTCACTATCCTCACACAGGGGACAAATTCCCTACTTGCTGTGGTACCAACCGCGGGTCACGAGGAGGTCGAGTTCTGCTATGTACCCCCAGTGTGCTTCACTGGTCACTGCTGGGTTTTTGTCCAGTAGGGCATGAGCCTGCTCAGCCCGACAGAAATCTGTGCCTCTGATTTGCCAAAAGGCTGGCAGTCAAGTCACAGCCAGCCTACTGATCCAAATGAGGCTCAGGCGCCAGGAGAGATGTCCTCCAGCATCTGTGCTATTTGCCTGGCGGGAAGTTCAGGGGAGCAGCTAACAAACATAATTCAGCTCTGGCCTCTGAACCAAGGAATCAAAACGGAAAAATGCTCCGTACTTCTACAAAACAGTCTGTGGCTGCCCTCAACTTTTGCAAGCAGGGATGTTCCCCAAGCTGTTAACAGATCAAATGAAGGCAGACAACTCAATCTTTGTCTGCAACAAAACTACCTGAAGCAACACTTGGCTCTCTGGAGAGTAAATGTAATATGACACTTGTTGACTTAAGAGAATGTTAGAGCAGGAAGGACTCTTAGCACTCATTTAACCCATCCTTCTCATTTTGTTCTTGAGAAAATAAAGGCCCAGAGGTGGGAAGGCACTTGTCCAAAGATACACAGTGATACAGTCAGAACTAGAACTTGGATACCAGCGTCTCAAAAAGGCTCTCTGCTTGGCCATCCTGGGTGATGGAGGGAGAACTCAGGGCAGGAAAGCTAACATGAGGCTAGGAGCTCAGGAAAGGGGACAGGTGAGAGAGTTAGTTCTCAGATTTTCGGAAACAGAACAGTAGATCAAGTCTGGGCTGAACTTGAAATGAATGGCCTCAGAAATCACTGTCAACAACCAAGACAACTAGCCCTCTCTTGGATCAAAGATAGACATGAAGGGAAGATTAAATAATACCAAAGAACACAACTAATTGAGTGAACCAGTCATGCAGCTGAAAGTGAAATGCACAGTATCAGTCAAGGACCTGATTAATAAATGATACTGGGTCAAGCAAGTTTAAGCAAGTAAGATTTTCCTGCCTACCATCAGCATGTAATCTGAGATACTCTCAGAATACAGAAAAATTGCTGTTCAGCCTCTACCCAGCTGCACAGGATGGTTGACTTTCAAAAAAAGTATAAGGGGGCCAGGCATGGTGGCTCACACCTATAATCCCAGCACTTTGGGAGGCCAAGGAGAAAGGATTGCTTGAGCCCAGGAGTTCGAGACCAACCTAAGTAACACAATGAGACTTCATCTCTACAAAAAAATCAAAATATTAGCCAGGCATGGTGTCATGAACCTGTAGTCCCACCTATTCAAGAGGCTAAGACGGGAGGATGACCTGTGCCCAGATTGAGGCAGTGGTGAGCCACAATCATGCCACTGCATGCCAGGTTAGGTGACAGTGAAACCCAACTCAAAAAAAAAGCAGAAGGGGAATGAGGGAAAACTAACAAGAGAAAGGGTAGTGACCCACAGGACTTCCCTTCTAAGGGACCAGCCTCTCTACCCACCTCATTTCCTTGGGCGATAACTCTACCAATGGTAAACTTCGCAGGGTACCACAGAGAGATGTCTGCTGGTACCCAGCTAACTATTCTCCAAGAACAGAAAGTGCCCATCAGCTTGGCATCCAGAACCTCCTCAGGGATGCCACAGCTAAAACTATCACCTCACCTGAGCCACCACTAACCCTCACACACAGCCTGTAACCCCTCAACCCTCCAAATACAAACACAGCATAAGCTCATCTCTGTACCTTGGGTCCCACAATCCCCTATGCCTGGAATGGTCTTATGCCCTTCCTCTGTCCCAAGTCCTACTCACCTATCAAGTCACAACTCAGAAGCCCTCCCTTTCCCGAAACTGTCCCAGAGTCTCCAAGCTGGAATTCATTTCTTCTTCCTTCCTCCTCCTACCACACTTCAAATGAATACCCATGACAGCATGCCTTATTTTAGAGAGTTGTGCACTGTCTCTTTCTCCACAACTCACCAGACTGGGAGCTCCTGGGGATAAGAACTCTGTGTCCCTCACAGTCCCTTCACATGGAGTCTTTCACAGTGAACACTCAAAGTGTATGCCAAATGGAGTGGAACTTAGCAACCTCTTTCCTTTTCCCACCATCATCTGATAGAACCAATAGCCCCATTCTAGAATGCCAACCAGGAGTCCCAGCCCCTCAGCCTAGGAGAAGCTGGCTCTTCTTCAGGGACTATTCGCGTGGTTTGACCTCTCTGCTTCTTACCTCTGAAATAAGAACAATGGTGCTTGTCAAAGAAGTTGAGTATTTTAGCTGGGCACAGTAGCTCATGCCTATAATCCCAGCACTTTGGGAGGCTGAGGTGAGAGGATTGCCTGAGCCCACAGGTTCGAGACTAGCCTGGGCAACTTGGCGAGACCTCATTTCTACAATAAGTCAAAAAATTAGCCAGGCATGGTGGGTGGCACAAGCCTGTAGTTCCAGCTACTTGGAAGGCTGAGGCAGAAGGTTCACCTGAGCCTAGCAGCTCAAGGCGGCGATGGCCGTGAGCGTGCCACCACACTCCAGCCTGGGCAACAGAGTGAGACTCCAACTGAAAAAGAAAAAAAAGTAGTTGAGTACTTTGAAAGGAGAGGCTCTGCAAACACAGATTCTCAGGTTCAAGGCCATTATTTTCAACTCCCCTTAGACCCATGCACCACTTACCAAGGAATGCTAGAAATGTAAAGCCTGTCTCCAGCCAAATACCTCTTCTTCTATCACAAATGCCCTAGTGTACAGTTGTTGAAAGGCACTGAGAGCTCTGCATAGCCCATTGACTTTTTATTTCCACAGTGTGGAGATTTCCATCTCAAGGGGTGGAGACGGCTCATGGTTTCAGGAAAACCCCAGAGCTTCGGGCCTGTGGTTCTCTAGAATAATCTCATGGTATACTGTGTCCACCAGTTCCCAACCTGTGGATTTGTGCTCATGGGGTTCACAGCTGTCAGTACTCTATGAATGTGCCCAATTGTACACTGCCTCTGCACTAAATTGTGAATATATCACACAATAAAAACCACTTGGCCAGGCATGGTGGCTCATACCTGTAATCCCAGCACTTTGGGAGACGAAGGTAGAAAAATCGCTTGAGTCCAGGAGTTTAAGACCAGCCTAGGCAACATAACAAGACCTCATCACTACGAAAAATCAAAACTAGTCGGGCGTGGTCACATGTACCTATAGTCTCACCTACTTAGGAAGCTAAGGAAGGAAAGATTGCAGTTCACGGCTGGGGTGAGTTGTGATCGCAACACTACACTCCAGTCTGGCAGTCTGGGCACTGGACAACAGAGTGAGACCCCAACTTTAAAAAAAAAAAATGCTGGGTGCAGTGACTCAAGCCTGTAATTCTAGCACTTAGCACTTTGGGAGGCCGAGGCAAGAGGATTGCCTGAGCTCAGGGGTTCAAGACCAGCCTGGGCAACTTGATGAGACTTTGTCTCTACAATAAATCAAAAAATCAGCTGGGCATGGTAGCGCATGCCTGTAGTTCCAGTTATTTGGAAGGCTGAGGTGGAAGGATGGCCTGAGCCCAGCAGGTCAAGGCTGTGGTAGCCGTGAGTGGGCCACTGCACTCCAGCCTGGGAGACAGAGTGAGACACCAACTCAAAAAAAAAAAAAACACTTATCAAGCAGGATTCCTTAGTAGACCAAATCTTTGTCACTGATGTGTTCTCAGATATACCTTGATGTTTAGAAGAAAAATATTTAAGTGACTTGAGTTTCATCTTCTAGGATTGACTTTTTAAGCTTTTTATCACTGTAGTTAACAATTCTCCATGTGCTAGTCCTTTAGAAATGCTAAGCTGTTAAAAAGTATGTTAAACTGAAGCCACTTGAAGGGAGGAACTGTCTCCAGGGCTTGTTTTCCGAAGTATTATCTAGAAGAGCAAAATTATAAGCCTAACTAGGTGTGATGTAAAGCCTTTCAGAAAGGAACTCAGCAAGGTTTGTGAATGGAAATGTGGTGCTCCAGTCACATTCTGCTTAAAGAGGTTGTAACAAATATAGATGAGTTAAAAAGAAAAAAAAAAAAACACTTAACAACTGACGATTTACATCAGATATGGTCCTGGGATAGAGCGACAGAATAGTGAGTATTTAGTAAATATTGGTTGAAGGGAATTACATATCTGAATCTTTTCAGTTAACAGGTACCAGAAATACAATGATCATTATATGACCATTCTCAAGATGTTCTGAAATTAGAAAAGGGTCCTCTCACTTGTAAAGACTAGGGATCACTGGGTTGATGAAGAAGTCCTGAGTGGGAAGGACGTAGGTATGGGTCCCAGCCCGAGCTAGATTCTCAGAAGCAGAGCCAGGTAGTCCTGTGCTCAGTCTCTAGACCTTGGTTTCCTCAGCAGAATAACAAAAGGGTAGGGTTAAAGTACCCTAACAGGCCCCCACAGCTCTGCTCTTTGTGCCCCCTCATCCTCAGTCCAGCCTCTGAGGCTCTAGAGGTGTATCTGCAGTGGCTTGACAAACCCTAGGCAATGGTTCTCAACCTAGGAGCTTCCACCCTAGGGATATTTAACAATATTTAGAGACATTTTTGTTGTCACAACTGGAGCTACATCCAATGGCTAAAGGTCAAAGACACTGCTAAACATCCTACAATGCACAGGACAGTGCCACACAGCAAAGAATTGCCCAGTCAAAAGGTCAATAGTGCCAAGGTTGAGAAACCCTGCTCTAGAGCCCACAGAGAAAATGAGCTTATTGTAAGAAAAGATGGAAACCTAGCTGGGAAATACACAATGTTGCCGTGGTAGCAGACTATGAATGAATGAATACAAGCGAATAAAGGCACTCAAACCATTCCAGAATGTCTGAACAGTCTCCTCTTCATCTTCTCTCCGGCACTAGTCCCACTGTGTATGACATAATCCAGACACTCTAAGGAGTGACTACCTTGTCCTCCTCAACCAGACTATACCCACTACTGATGTATAGCCTTGCTGAGCTGGGGGAATCCAAGATAAAGCACTCATAGGAAGGAGCCAGGGTGGCAGCACAGCAGGCAGAAGGGTTCTAGCCTTGACTCTGCCTCTAGAAACCACTTAATGGTTTTGAGCCTTAGTTTCTTCCTCTAAAAAAGGAGACTAAAAATCATCATCTGCCCTACATAAGGCTTCTGAATTTCAAAACCAGACTATGTATGTCAAAGTGCTTTGGAAGCCAGAAAACACTGTAAAATGTGAAGTTATTCCCCTACAGAATAATAATATGTGCTCACACTGCGGAGGGAATATCACAAAAACTGATTTTCAATGACAGGATTCTATCAATAAGTTAGAGTGCTCAAGCATACAGCATTCTGGCCCTGTGGGAATACCAAAGACACTAGAATCCACTGTGATACAGCCCCCCTCAGAATCCTCAAGTCACTCACAGAGCTGGGTCTCCCAGTGATTCTTGTAATCTGAACCCCAGCTTTCTCATCTCTAAAATAACAATACCACTTCACACATGGGGTTTTCAAAAGATCAAATGTAATCACATTTGCAAAGTATATAGCATTTCCCATAGATATCCTCATTTTCTGAGATTATTTTTTTTCTGAAAATTTTTTACTTTGACATACAATGTTTTTAGAATGATGAAAATTATTTAAATGGTCCTATATTGCTCTCTGTCCTTCATATCTCCAAAATTACCTCTAAAATCTAAGCATAACAAGGATTGTCCGCAGCATGGAGCCCTGTAGCCAAGTCAGCTAGAAGCAACAAGAGGAATGAATGCCAGGCTAACACCAGTTCCCTTCCTGGTCACGGCCACAAAAGGCTATCAGAGTCCATGACAACTTGACAGTCAAATTGCTCTAGCCCCAGACTTGCCAAGCAGTCTGCAGCAACATGCTGTCTGTGTGCAAGATTCTAAAGGGAGAAAATACTTGGGAGAAGTGAAAGCAACTCATCTACCTGATAGAGAATTAATAAACAAACAATCATTTGGGTTGTAAATATGAGCCTTATCAGTCAATGCCTCCAAGACCAATGAACTATGGGATGCACCAAATTGATCAAATTCTTTACTCTCAAGGGGGAGTCACAAAGCAAATGCTTCTTTCAGGTCACCGAGTCTGGGTAGCAACTCCCCCCAAACCTCTGCAGGGAGCAGTGGCTTGGCTACACACGTGTACACATCTTATTTTTGCTTTTACAACTATAAAATCTTACAAAGATTACAAACTAGGAGTTTATAATTACAAACTAGGAGTTTTTTTCCTGCTTATGCAGCTAGTTAGGAATGCACGACTCCTTTTGTAGGAAACAACTATTATAACTCTATTTAAATGAATTAATTAAGCAAATAAATCAACAGAATAAACTACACTTTAAACTTAGTATTCCAAAGCAAATTTTTTTTTTTTTTTTTGCGTCAGGGTCTCACTGTTACTCAAGCTAGAGTGCAGTGGCACAACGGTCATGGCTCATGCAGCCTCAATCTCCTGGGTGGACTCACAATCCTCTTGCACTTACACATCTTGAGTTCCTTTCTGCACTAACATTCCATTACTCTCCTTTGGAGAGTAACTACTCAATAACTACTCAATAAAACATAAATTGAAGTCCCCCTAACAAGGTTGTTTCAACTCTCTCCACTGTATGTCACACAGCCTGAATTCTGAATATGCTTCTAGAACAAATCACACAGTACTGATTATCCATTTACTTGTCACTCAGCTTGATTACAAGTTCCTCAGAGGCAATGACCTATCTTAATCTGCATTTACCAGCAACTAGGACAGTGTCTGGCATACAGCTCAAATTAATATATACAGTACTAATCAAATGGATTCATGAATGAAGCAGGAGTTTCCAGCTATCTTCTTTTAAAATGGACCAACTAGCCGGGCACAGTGGCTCACACCTATAATCCCAGCACTTTAGGAGACCAAGGTGAGAGGACTGCCTGAGCCTAGGGGTTTGAGACCAGCCTGAGCAACTTGGCGAGACCTCGTCTTTACAATAAGACAAAAAATTAGCCGGGCATGGTGGCGGGTGCCTGTAGTTCCAGCTACTTGGAAGGCTGAGATGGAAAGATCACCTGAGCCCAGCAAGTCAAGGGTGCAGCGGCTGTAAGCATGCCACTGCACTCCAGCCTGGGCGACAGGATGAGACCCCAACTCTAAATAAACAAATATGCAAACTGAAATTAAATGCAAATGCTTACCTATGCAACATTAATATAAAAGATGTGAGATCGCAAAATCAGAGTCCCCCAAACAGTACAGAATATCCAAATGTTTCAAAATCTCTCAGTCTTTTTTGGGCATATAAGCCCCCCTGAGGAGCCATAAAAATGCAGGTTCTGCCTCATAGGGCAGAATGGCGCCTGAGAGTCTGCATTTCTCACAATTTCCCAGGTGTTACCATAGACCACACATTGTGTAGAAAGGTTGTAGAGTAAATGTTATATTCCCTTTTTGTAGTTGAAGAAGCTGATGCTTAGAGATATGAGAAGACTTGCCCAGGATCACAAACTAGCAAGTGGCAGAGGTGGAATGTGGACTCAAGTGTTCTGACCCCAAAGCTTTTCCCCTACACCATACCACTAACCTTCGGAGCTAAACCACAACCTAAGCAATATATAGCTTTCCTCCATCCTTCAAATAAGCCCTCCAGCCAACTTTGTCCTACAAGGAAGAAGAAGGAGGTAGAACTAGAAATATCAGCTATGGGGGAATCAAGCCAGTCAGACGCTCTTGTTAAGAATTTAAACCGAGTCTGGCAAGATGGCGGCAACACAGGCGGAACTGTGAGATTCTCCGAATGTGAGTTCCCCAAAAAGTCTCTTGCCCTCCTTCCCCTACCCCACTGCCCACAGCTGGACGCATTGGTCCGAGGCTCAGGGACCCCCGGTCCGACGCAGG
>CAUYQG010060685.1:0-29396 GCA_963574415.1 Tarsius wallacei | reverse complement strand
TATCCTTCTGCCTCAGTCTTCCAAGTCTCTTGCATCTCATTCACCTGGTGAACTTTTAAAAAATACAAAGAAGTGAGTTATATGATATCCACCTGTATACCTAATCGTGAATTGTACCCCACATTTTTAAAAAGAAAAAAAAGAAGTGGAGTTATTAGGACAGAGATACATTATTCTGGATCTGTTCTCACATTTAGAGTATCAGGAAGGGCTGAATTTAAGATTAAAAAATGACTGTAAAGTTTGATATTTGATATGGTAAAATACTAGAAAAAATGCCTAAATTATTTTATAATGTATATCTTCAAATTGTGCTTATGTTGAGTATAAATCCAAGTCTTAACATTTGACATTTGACTATATGTATTTTTTTTTTTGTAGGCCTCGAAGTAGAGGGAAAACTACAGTGGAAGATGAGGACAGCATGGATGGACTGGAGACAACAGAAACAGAAAATATTGTGGAAACAGGTATCAAAACTCAAAAAGAATTTAAGACTGTACATAATACTTTGTATTTGTTTATATGCTGTATTTAGCATGTGTATAGCAGCATACTATATTAGCATTTGTGTTTATATAGAACGCTAAAATTTCCACCTGCCTAAGTTGTTCGATAACTAACGACAAGGTGAAAAAAACTGAGTTTTCTATTGCTCTCTTTTTCCTTAAGCCCTGATTTAGAATTATTTTGTTTCTCTGGGTAAATGTTTTACCAAAGCAAAATTAAGACTGGGAGAAACAGTAATCCCAGACCATTAGTATGATAGCTTATGGTATATTTCTAGCTTATGAAACATCTAGTGTTTGTTTAAAGCTTATTTTGTTAATATGTGTGTTGAGGAAAAAACATATGTTCCATTAGCAAATAATATTGTAAAATCCTGGGTCAAACTAGACTAAATAGTTTCTGGTCTACTGGACTTTTAGGTGCCTTAAATAAGCTAATGAATATTGTGCATCTGCAAAAGGTGGAGTAAGTTGCTCTTAGTCATTTCCAAAATTTACGGAAGGTCAGTGGTTTAGTCAGTTACCACAGGGTCTAGGTTTCATATTATATTTAGAGGATGATTGTAGGAGATGGTCTCGCATTGGCAGTATTTTCAACAGTTGTCGAATAGAGTTTAGACATGGTAACAGGCTTTCTCTTTGAAGTTGAGTATCATCTTGATGCTTACGAGTATCATACAGTTTTTAGAGAAAAGTTAAAGATTGCTATATCTTTTAAAATATATTTTTGAAAAAAATGCTTATCATTGTCAAATGTGTTGCTATCATATAGTTATAATTCTTGAAAAGCCCTGAAATATTTTATAATTCCTATCTTTCTTTCCAATAATGTCTAGCTATTTGGAGTGACAAGATGAAACTTGGAAATTCAGATTTCTAAGTATTAATTACCCTTTTGTGCACACTTGTTATCACTTTACTTTAAACTGGAATTTATATATGTTCTATTAGTTCTTTTACCTATGATTTTTTTCAGGACTGTATACTGTTACTAGAGAAAAATCTTTTTGAAGCTTTCATTTTTTTTTTTAACATAATGACTGTATACAAGGTACTTTAAAACAATGCTATCAGACTATACCACATATCCCCCTTTTTGTTACTGTATTAGCATTTTTTTCTGGGTATTCTCTCTCATGCATTGAATATTTAGCACTTTCCTTACTCTCATCTGTTTCTCCCATTGTCAGTTTTGGTAATCTATTCAATACCTGGACTTCTTGGCTCCTTTCTCTCCCCCAAAATCCTGATTTTCATCTCATCTCAGCTGCTCATCCTTATGGCCAAACTTTAGCCTTTGTCACTGTATCAGTTACCAGGACAGTTGATGTTTCTTCTTCAAAATCCCAATATTAATCATCTAACAGTCTATCACCTCTTTTTCCAGTTAACTTTTTCCTAATATCCACACCACAGTAACTCTTCAGCCACATCAGGACCTCCAGTTCAGCCATCTTACTAGTGGGGTTTGTTACTTTCCTTTTCTGTGAGCCATCTTTGTTTTCATTCTCTTATATCCTCAGTTCCTTTGCCATCCTCCACTGTTTTGCTTTCACAACACTACCCAAATTTTATATTCTAGCAGCTGAACATGGCTGGAGAATAACATCTTGCTGACTGGTTTCATATTAAATTTGTGGTGGCTCACGCCTGTAATCCCAGCAATTTAGGAGGCCGAGGTGGGAGGATTGCTTGGTTCCAGGAGTTTGAGACCAGCCTAGGCAAAATAGCAAGCCCCCATCTCTACAAAAAAGCAAAAAAATTAGCTGGGTGTGGTGATGTGAGTCTGTAGTCCCAGCTTCTCGTGAGGCTGAGGTGGAAGAATCGCCTGAGCCGAGAAGATTTGAGACTGCCGTGGAGCTGTGTTTGTGCCATTGCACTCCAGCCTAGGTGACAGACTTAAAAAAAAAAGCTGTGACCTCAAGTCTCAAGCAGGTCATGGTTACTACCCTCCAATTACACTATTTTTGCTTAGATATTTTCTCTGATTATTGAAGATTATTTTACTACCTTCTCTCTTCAAACTTCTAACTCCTTCCATTTCTTATTCTTCAGCTGATAATCTTGCTTATTTATGCGAGAAGTTATAAAATAGAAGCAGGTAGAAAAGAAGTTCCACATTTACTCAGATCTTTTTTCCTGCTTGCATCTGTATCCATAGATTCTGTCTTCCCTCCAGGTAAAATGGGCTGAAGACTCTATGTGGCTGCTTGTGTCTTAGAGTCTGTTACCTTTCACGTGTTGTGGACTTTTGATTTGCAGGATTCCTTACTTTCTTGCATCTTGAATTTTCCCCTTTGAATTAATCTTCATTAGCATATAAATGTGCTGCAGAATCTCCTTTCATAAATACAGATAGCCTCTCTTGAGCAGACATTCCCTTTTAGCTACCACACAGCTTCTTTGCTGATCTTGATAGCAAAACTCCCTGAAAGAATTGGTATACTTTGGTTAGTGCTTATTTTTGACCATTTTCTCATGAACCCACTCTAATTAGGCTTTCTTCCTCTCGTTCTAAAATTATTCTTGTCAGTGTCACCAGTGATCTTATATTGCCCAAACCATCTTTTAGTCTTCATCCTCCTTATGTTTCATTTAGCTAACTGTTCTCAGGAGTAAAACTTTCTTTTTTTAAACTTGACTTTCAGGCCACCACACTCTCTTTCTTCTGCCCTCCTTCCCTGATCTCCTCATTCTCGTCTCATCTTCTCACATGCTAGGTGGTGTTATGCAGGTTAGTAGCGTGTTTATCTGTTTTTACGCTATTATTATAGCAAATTATCACATGCTAGTGACTCTAAAATTATATTACCATGCTTTCCTTGTTTTGAACACAACCTGTGTTCTCAACTTGCTTCTTAGCATCTCTTTTTAGATGTCTGAAGAGGATCTCAAAATTAATGTCCTTTACGGAAATTTTTGTTGTTATCCTGAAACCTTCTCCTCTTTTAATATTTCCACCTCAGTAAATGCCACTATATATTGTGCAGCCAAAAACACGGGGTCTTTGTTGATTTTGCTTAACATCTAGCCCACTGGAAAAGCCCAGTGGGCTTTACCTTCACAGTATATCTTGAATTCTCAGCTCCTCCACCGCTTTTTTTTTTTTTCTTTCAGATGAGGTCTTGCTAAGTTGCTCAGACTGGTCTCAAACCTGTGGGCTCAGGCAATCCTCTTGCCTCTGCCTCCCAAAGTGCTGGGCTTACAGGTATGAGCCACCACACGCTCTCCACTGCTTTCATTACAGAACTTACCATTACCACTCCTTGGGATTGCTGTGATAGCTTCCTAACTGGTCTTGCTGCTTTCCTTTTTATGTTCCATTCTAGTCTTATTCTCCACATCATAGTCAGAGTGATTCTTTCAAGCTCAGAGTTCGAGCCTTTTATTTTTTTATTGTCAACTGTCCAAAGATTCCTTTGATACTTAGAATAAATCCAAACTCCATGCGGTACCATGGTCTCTAAGTTCTACTGGTCTGACCTTGGCTACCTGGGTTAACCACATCTTGTATTCTTCTTCCTCACTGGACTCCAGCCCTGCTGGTCTCCTACCTATTCTTGGAGCCTACAAACATATTTCTGTCTTAGGCATTGTGGCTTCTTTTCTTCTCTACTTGGAACACTTTTCTCCCAGATACTCATCCAGCTTTTTTTTTGCTTCAGTCAAGTCTCTGCTCAGTTGCAGTCTTCTAAGAGAGAACTTTCCTGACTAACTTGTCTAGTACTTGCTACTCTCTCCTCTTCTGCTGCTGCATTTCTTTTCTTTGTATTTAACAGGTACGGCATTATATTCCATATTTGTTTACCTTATGCCTTTCACACTTCATGAGGTCAAGGGATTTGTCTTGCTCACTGATTTATCCCTAGTTCTAGGGGATACTTCTAGGTACACAGTATGCATTCACCTCACTAATTGAAGCAGTATTACTTTTTTGTTTTGTTTTTTGAGTCGGAGTCTCACACCCAGGCTGGACCAGTGCAGTGGCGTGATCACTTTTGACCTATTGGGCTCAAATGATCCTTCCACCTCAGCCTTCCAAGTAGCTGGGACTAGAGGTGTGTGCTACTGTCTGTGCCTGGCTAATTTTTGTGTGTGTGTGTGTGTTGATTTATTTATTATAAAGGCGAAATCTTGTCATGTTGTTCAGGCTGATGTTGACCTCCTGGGCTCAAGCAATCCTCACGTCTCAGCCTCCCGAAGTACTGGGATTACAGGGGTGAGCCACTGTGCCTGGCTTGAGGCAGTGTTGCTTTCTTATATTATTCTTTTTGCATTTTCTAAGCTACCTACTATTCTTGGAACATAATAACAAAACTAAATTTCTGACATTACACTTTTTTCTTAATGTGAAGAGTGGTGAACCCACTTCTTATGCCAAGAGAGGTCAAGGCAAATAGAGTTTAGAGAAATGTTGGAGCAGAAAGATAATTTTTTACCCGGGCCCTTTATAAAAGTTAAATAAAGCCAAGTATATTAGTCTGTGCTCTGTGTTTGTCCTTGGAAGTCCATCGTCCAGTTCTTTTAGTGAACATAGTAAACATAGGTCAAGGAGAATAGTGACTAGTGACAAAAGGATGAATAACTGTTAGAACTACCAGTCTACAAATAAATCTAAGCAGTGAGAAGAGGTCCATAACTTTATAGTCAATTTAAAAGAAAATTTGAGTTTCCTGCAAGGCTTTAACCTTTTTATGTATGTCTCAAGACCCTGGGCTTTATTTAAAGATTCTGTTATTTCTGTAAATCCTGTGCCTTGATATATTATTTAATGATAGGTAGTAATATAAGAGTATTAATTAAGATGAGTATCCTGTCATATTAGTTGGGTGGGAATGAGAAATCTGAGTGGCCATTGAAAAAGTAGTAAGAAGTCCCATGGATCAGTTTGTTAACATTTTATGTTAAGAAAATCCTGCCCTTCTTTTGGAGGTGATAACTGTTACCAGTCTTTGTGCATTTTTTTTTTTTACATGAATGAAATCAACATGAATGAAGTGCTAGTTACTTGAAGAGGAAAATCCCATTTTTTGGGAAAATAATATAATCAGGGCCCTGCAAAGTTTTAAACATTAATTATAATTCATTAATTATAACTTAGTTATAATTAAAAATTTCTTCCTAGTGTTCAAATTGTCATAGTTTGGCTCATGGGAGCTCCTTGTCAGCTGGCTTATGAGTCCTTTTTAAGAACATCTCACCACTTTTCAGAGCTCGTTGTTCTTTAGAAACAGTATTTTTTCAGGCCTATCTTTACTTCTCCCTGCCCTGAGATATAAAATTAGCTACTCTCTAAGGACTTCATTTTTTTAAGAGGAGAATAGTATTAGAGACAAAAATTTGAGCTCTAGGGATGGCATGTTATATTGTATCTGTTGAGAATTACTTATGTTAGTTCACTTCAGTCATGCACTGCATAATGACATTCTAGTCCACAGCAAATCACATATATGTTGGTGGTTCCATAAGATTATAATGGAGCTGAAAAATTTCTGTCACCTAGTGACGTAATCACTGTTGTCAAGCTGTAGCTGTCTTGATGTCATAGCACAGTGTAGCACGATGCATTTATTACTCACATATTTGTGATAATGCTGGCATAAACAAACTTATTGCACAGTTGTATAAAAGAACAGCACATGAAGGCCGGGCGTGGTGGCTCATGCCTATAATTTCAGCACTTTGGGAGGCCAAAGTGAGAGGATTGCCTGAGCCCACGGGTGCGAGACCAGCCAGAGCAACTTGGCGAGACCTCATCTCGAAAATTAATAAAAAAATTAGCCAGGTGTGGTGGTGCATGCCTGTAGTTCCAGCTACTTGGCTGGAAGGCTGAGGTGGAAGGACCACCTGAGCCCAGCAGGTGGAGGCTGCAGTGGCTGTGAGCATGCCACTGCGCTCCAGCCTGGGCAACAGTAAGACTCCAATTCAAAAAAAAAAAGAAGACTAGCACATGAGATTATGGAGGTTGGAACTGGCAACCAATTCCTGATCAAAACCCAAAGTGCCCATGCCATAAGAGATACAGTAGACAGGTGGGACCTCATTAAATTGACAAGTTTCTGCAAAGCTAAAGAAACCATCAAGAGAGCAGGGAGACAGCCCACAGACTGGGAAAAAATATTTGCCAATTCCATGTCTGACAAGGAACTCAAACGTGCTGAAAAGAAAAAAAAACAAACAGCCACATTACAAAGTGGGCAAAAGATATGAATAGACATGTCTCAAAAGAAGACATATGAACAGCCAATAAATAATAACAATAAATTATATAATTTATATAATATATAATAATAAATTATAACAAATAAATAATAATATTTATTATTATTTTGTCATATAAAGTTTTTATTGACTTGAAAATAAGCCTAGATTTTGGTCATTTTTTTCTTTCAGAATTCCCTTTCCCTCAATTTGTATTTCTACTTTCATTTTCACATAATATTTTGTTTTCCTACTCCAACTTGTTTTCTTTTGTTCATTTAAGATGATTTTGAAAAGCTTTCTCTTTTTATTTTTTTTTCTTTTTAAAATTTTAGAGTTGTAGGATACATGTGGGTGGTTGTATGTCCCTTATCCATCCTCCCTCTTCCCATTTGCAGCAACCAGCATCTGCTGTTCCTGCCACTGTGCTCTGTGTGCCCGGTGTTTAGGGCCTGCTTATGAGTGAGAACATACGGTTTTCAGTTTTTGTTTCTGTGACAGTTCACTTATAATGATGAGCTGCATCCATGTTGTTGCAAAGGGCATTATTTTATTCTTCTTTATGGCTGCTAATAGTTATTTTAGAATGCTCTTCCTCTACTTATAAAAAAAGAAAGTGAACGTGGTGGCTCACACCTGTAATGCCAGAAAGTTGGGAAGCTGAGGTGGGAAGGTGACTTGAGGCAAGAATTCTAGATCAGCCTGGGCAGCAAAACGAAACCTCATCTCTACCAAAAATAGTCCCAGCTATTTAGGAGGCTGAGGCAGGAGGATTGCCTGAGCCCAGGAGTTTGAGGCTTCAGTGAGCTATTATCGTGCCACTGTACTCCAGTCTGGGTGACAGAATGAAACCTTGTCTCACCCACAAAAAAGTTAGCTGTAAAACAGCCTAAGGCAGGTTCTTCTGGAGGTATTCCAGAAGAAGGCATTGTTGCCGTAGAAAATGGCATAGAAGGGTGAGGGAGCCAGACGCATAACAATACAAAGGATACCTTGTCCTAAACCAGAAGAAGTGTGGACCAGTTGGAGGCCCAGTGTTCATCTGCACCCGGCCTACTTGTGTAGCTAATCCTGATTTGTATCCCACATCTCTATAATAAGATAAAATACAAATAAAATACAAGTATACATACATACAATAAAATAAAAAAAAGAAAAAAAGATGGCAACTCTATGCGAGTTTTTGGCCCTTGAAGACTTTCTTGTGGACAAGGTTTGGAGGTAGAAAGCGGTGGTATTGATGATTCTGACCCTGTGTCGGTCTAGGCTATGTTTAAAAAGTAGGAAAAAAAAAAAACCTTATAGCATAAGGATATAAAGAAAGAAGTTTACAGTACGCTAAGGTTAATTTACTATTGAAGAAAATTGTAGCCTAAGTCTGCAGTGTTTATAAAGTCTACAGTGGTGTACAGTCATGTCCTAGACCTTCGTAGTCACTCACTGACTCATCCAGAACAGTTTCTAGTCCTGGGATAAATACGTATACCATTTTTAATATCTTTTATACTATATTTTTGCTGTGCCTTTTTTGTGTTTAGATATGTTTAGATACACAAAACTTAACCATTGTGCTACATTTGCATACAATATTCACTGCAATGACATGTACAGTAAGATGCTGTACAGGTTTGCAGCCTAGAGCATTAGGCTATACCATATAGCCCAGGTGTATAGTCGGCTATAACATCTAGGTTTGTGTTAAATACACTCTATGATGTTTGAACAAAATCGCCTAATGACACATTTCTCAGAACATAATCCTTTCGTTAAGTGATACATGACTGTAAATACATAGATGTGGCAGTGTATGCACATTCTTAACAATGTACATTCAGTTTACCTCTATCGTCATTTTTTAATAACAGAGTTATTTTTTAGAGCAGTTTTAAGTTCACAGCAAAATTGAGGAGGTACAGAAATTTCCCATATGTTCTCTCCTCCTCATACATGCATAACTTTTATTATTGACATCCTATACCAGAGTGGTTCTTTTGTTTAAAATGTTGAACCTACATTGACATGTAATTATTATCCAAAATCCATAGTTTACATAAGGGTTCACTTTTGGTGTTGTACATTCTGTGGGTTTTGGCAAATGTATAATGACATGCATCTGCCATTATAGTATCATACAGAAGAGTTTTATCACCTTAAAAAATTTTCTGTGCTCCACCTAGTCGTCCCTGTCTCTCTTTGCCCTATGGCAGCCGTTGTTCCTTTTACTGTCTTTATAGTTTTGACTTTTTTGTAGTTACAAATGGTTGAAATCATATAGTATATAGCCTTTTCGGATTGGCTTATTTCATGTAATATGCAATAGCGCATCTGTTTTTAGTGCTGAATAATACTCCATTGTCTGGATGTACCACACTTTATCTGTTCACCTTCTAGAGGATGTTTTGTTTGCTTCCAAGTTTTGGCAATTATGAATAAGGCTGCTGTAAACATCTATGTTTATTTACTCTTGTGTGAGCATGACAGACTGTGTCTTTCAAATAATTGGTCCATTTAATTTCATCTAGGTTATCAAATTTATGGGCATAGAGTTGTAAATAGTATTCCTTGATTATCCTTTTAATGTCCATGGAATCTGTAGTAATGTCTCTTCTTTCATTTCTGATATTAGTAATTTATGTGCCTTCTCTCTCTCTCTGCCCACCATTTCAAACAGATAATTCATCTTGTAAACAGATGACTTAAACTTACGGTATCATTAAATACAGTACTGTACTGTTAATGTGTATTCTCTTATGATTTTCTATTCTCTATTTACTTTATTCTAAGAATTCAGTATAGTATAGCATACAAAAATATGTGTCAGTTGACTGTTAGAAGTAAGGCTTCCTGTCAACAGTAAGCTATTAGACATTAAGTTTTGGGAGAGTCAGAAGTCATATGTGGATTTTTTGATTGCATGGGGAGTTGGAGCGCCTAACTCTCTCCTTGTTCAAAGGTATAATGTGAGTCGGTTGCTGTGGCTCACACCTGTAATCCCAACACTTTGGGAGGCAGAGGCAAGAGGATTGCCTGAGCCCACGGGTTTGAGACCAACTTGGGCAACTTGGTGAGACCTCATCTCTACAATAAATTAAAAAATTAGCTGGGCGTGTTGGTGCGCACCTGTAGTCCCAGCTACTCAGGAGACTGAGGCAGAAAGGTTGCCTGAGCCCAGCAGGTTGAGGCTGTGGTGGCTGTGAGCATGCCACTGTACTTCAGCCTGGGTGACATAGTGAGAAAAAGGTATAATGTGTTTAATGCTATAAATTTTCCTCTAAGCATTGTTTTACTGCATATCACAAGTTCTGGCAAATTTTGTTTTCATTTTCATATAGTTTAAAATATGTAAAAATTTCCCTTGAGGTTTCTTTTCTGTTACAGGTTTCTGGTTTAATTCCATTGTGGTCTGAAAGCAGATACTGTGTGATTGGTTTTTAAAAAAAATCTGTGAAGCTTTGCTTTATATGGCTCAGAATGTGGTCTACCTTGTGATTTTGAGAAAAGTGTGTATTCAGCTGTTGTTGGATGAAATAGTCTGTGGGTGTCAATTACATCTATTTGACTGATGGTGTTGTTGAATTAGACTATTTCCTCTCTGATGTTCTAATAGAGGGGTGTTAAAGTCTCTAATTATAATAGTGAATTTATCTCTTACTCCGTATGGGCTTGTCATTTTTAGCCTTACGTATTTTGATGCTTTGTTAGGTGCATTCATGGTACATATTGTTATGTCTTCTTCAATAATTAATCCTTTTAACATTATGTAATAGTGCCCTTTCTTATTCCTGATAACTTTCCTTGCTTTGACATCTGGTCTGTCTAAAATTGATGTAACTACTCCTGATTTCTTCTGATTAGTGTCAGCATGGAGTATCTTTCTCCATCCATTTGCTTCTAATCTGTATGTGTCTTTATATTTGAAGTGGCTTTTTTTGTGTGTGTGTGTGTGTGTACAATGTATAGTTGGATCTTGTTTTTTGATCTATTCTGATGATCTCTGTCTTTTAATTGGTACATTTAGACCATTGACATTTAAAGTGATTCTTGATATAGTGGAATTAATATCTACCATATCTGTAACTTTTCTGTTTGTTATCCTTGTTCTTTGTTTCTGTTTTTATCTTCCATTCTTGTGCCTTTAATGGTTTTAATTGAATGTTTTCTGTGATTCCATTTTCATCACTTTCTTAGCTTATCAGTTATGCTTCTTTTTTTGATGATTTTTTAGTGGTTATCCTAGGCTTAGTAATAGAAGTTTACAATGAACCCAAGTCCACTTTCAAATAACACTTTACAGTAGTGTATGCCTTTATCTGTGGCTTTGCTTTTTGCCATTTAATACCTGCAGTTAACCATGGTCTAAGAATATTAAATAGAAAATATTTTTTATTTCTGGAGTAAAAAAATATTTTATTTCTAGGCTATTTCAGAAATAATCCATAAATTTTAAGTTGCACGCTGTTCTGAATTACATGATGAAATCTCATGCTGTCTGGTCTGAGATGTGAATCATCCCTTTGTCCGGCGTATCCACACTGTATATGCTACCTAACCTTAATTAACTAGTAGCCACTTTGGTTATCAGATTGAAAAAGTATGTGTGTGTGTATACACATACATAGGGCTCCATATTATTTTTGGTTTCAGGCATCCACTGGGGGTCTTAGAAGGCATCCCCTGTGGATAAGGGGGTACTAATTAAACTGTTCACATGTAGTATAAGTATACTTTATAAGAACAATATAATCTCACTTCCTCCCTCTCATTCTTTGTATTCTTGCTGTCATTAATTTCACTTATATACAAGCATATGTATGTATATCAGAGGAGACCCCCTCAAAACCTGGAATTTGTTTATTAAAAAATTATTTGTTTATTTTTGCATGTTTAAACTTCAGTCACTTTCAAAGTATTCTCCATTCGATGCAATACACACCTATTGAGATGCTTTTCCCACTGCTCAAAACAGTTTCTGAACTTGTCATTTTTTTATCCCTTTTAATGCTTCTGCCATTTCTTGTTTTACCTCTTCCATATGGGCAAAATGTTTCCCTTTTAGGACTTTTTTCATCTGGGGGAAAAAAGTCACTCGGTGAGATTGGGTGAATAGGGAGGGTGGGGCACAAAGGTCATGCTGTTTTTGGTCAAAATCTACTGAACACTCAGCATGATATGGGCAGGTGCACTCATAAATCACCCATCATGAAATGGGCAAACCTGTTGAACAAATCTCCAAAAAAAAAAAAAAAAAAAAAATTAATTGAGGCCAAACACAGCCTCTCACAACAAAGCTATCTGGTATACTGATGCTGATGGGTTTCTAGAACACTTACCTAGTGGGGTAAGCCTGTATTACAAGGGACCTGCCCTTCAATAAATAGTTCTGATTTTTTTGTTTGTTTGTTTTGGGTTCCCCCTCCCCCAGATAAACACATGTAATTGAATACATTGTTGAAATTATTATTTTCTACAAAATTTACTTTTTCAATCAAGTAACAATAAGAAAATACAAGTTTTAAAATTTTTTCCTCACTTCTTTTGAGATGGCTTTTTTTCTTGATGTAGATCATGATATTTGACCTGTAGCATTTTTGTTCTCTCTCAGGGACTTTTAACCTTTTTTGCAAGGTAGGCCAACTAACAACACATTCCTCAATTTTTATCTGAGAACGCCTTTATTTCTCCTTCACTTCTTTTTTTTTTGAGTTGGAGTCTCACTCTGTCACCCAGACTGGAGTGCAGTAGCCGCTCCTGGCCACCGCAGCCTCGACCTGCTGGGCTCCGGCGATCCTTTCGCCTCAGCCTTCCACCTCAGCCTTCCAAGTAACTGGAACTACAGACAGGCGCATGCTACCACGCCCGGCTAATTTTTTAAAATTTATTGTAGAGATGAGGTCTCGCCAAGTTGCCCAGGCAGGTCTTAAACTCGCGGGATCAGGCAGTCTACTCACCTCAGACTTCCAGAGCGCGGGATTACAGGCTGAGCCACCAAGCACACTCAGGGCTACCATAGCCTCGACCTGCTGGGCTCGGGTGATCCTTCTGCCTCAGCCTTCCAGGTAGCTGGGCCTAAAGGTGAGTGCCACTAGGCCTGGCTAATATTTTGATTTGTTTTAGAGACAAGGTTTTGCCAGATTGCCTAGGCAGATCTCACACCCCTGGGCTCAGGTACTCCTCTCGCCTCTACCTCTCATAGTACTGGGATTATAGGCGCGAGCCACTGCCCCTGGCTTCTTTACTTTTTTGAAGGATATTTTTGCAGGGTGCAGAATTCTAGGTTGATTTTTTTCTGTCTTGTCAACATGTTAAAGATTTCACTCTTTCTTGCTTGCATGGTGTCTGAGAAGTTGATGTAATTCTTACCTTAGGTATTTTTTCCTCTAGCTTCTTTCAGGATTTTAAAAATATTCTTAAGTTTGAATATGATATGACTTGGTGTAGTGTTTTGGTCATTTATCCTGTTTGGTATTTACTGTGGTTTGGTATCTGATATTAATTTGAGGAATATTTATTTTGTTCTTCCTCTCTTTTTTCTCCTCCTGGTATTTCCATTGCATTTTTGTTAGAACTTTTTGTAATCGTCTGTATTGCCTATTGTTTTTTCAGTCTTTTTCTCTTTGATTTTTCAGTATTGGAGGTTTCTGTTGAAATGTCTTCAAACACTGAGATTCTTTCCTCATCTATGTCTAGGCCTGTCTAAGACATTCTTCATTTCTGTTATAATAACATTTTCTTTTTGGTTCTTAGAATTTCTAGTTCTCTGCTTATGTCCATTAGCACCCTTAGCATGTTAGTCATTATTTATATTCTTGGTCTGATAATGTCAATATCCCTGCCATATCTGATGTATGTATCTGAGTTCCTGCCTAATTCTGATGCTTGCTCTCTCAGTTCAAACTGTGTTTTTTGCTTTTTAGTATGCTTTGTAATTTTTTCTTGAGTGCTAGACATAATGTACTGGGGCAAGACAACAGCTGTAAATAGGCCTTTAGTAATGTTGTGGTAATATGTGGAGGTGGGGCAGCTTTTAGTGGTTCAGATGATTAGGTCTCAGCTTTTTATTTCTCTTTCACTCAATTCTTTCTCTCCCCCCTCCCCACCTCACCCACCCCATATTTCCCTAGATATAATTTATTTCTCTTCCTTATTTCTCTTAAGACCCCAGCAGGTTTAGAGTCTGAAAAAATAGTTTCTCCTGAAGGTAGGTCTTGTTTAGAACAGAATGCTCTGGTGTATTTAAAAATACTTCCTTTCTCTTCCTTCTGCTCAGAGCAAGTAGGGATATTTCTTTGCCATTCATGGTTAGAACTAGTAGAACTCCTGGAGACAAAACCCACAAAATTGTGTTCTCTCAGGAGTCTTTATCTCCCACAACTGTCCACATTGAGCCTCCAGCATTTTGTCACTTGCAGATTAGATTTTTGTACCCATGGAGGTTTTTGCCCATAGATTTCTGCTCAGGTAAGAGGCTGGTTTGCCCTGTGACTTTATTGCTCTTAAAGATCTAGGAAGATTTATTGATTTTTTTCAGTTCAATTTTTACTTTTTATGACGGAATAGTAATTTCTAAAAACTCCTTGTATGCCAGACCGGAAACAAGACATCACTTCTTAAGCATAGTTTTTAATGTGCCTATATATATTAACTATAGTTATAGCCCATTTAAAAAAAATAATTTGAGCCAGTTATAATCAGTTGACTGAATTATAATTAATAGTCAACAAAAACTAAGTTAACATGTATCCATCAGTGTAAAAATGTCTCATAAATATTATTTTGAATGCAATAAAGCAGAGCAAAACTCTGTTGGATTTAATATTAAGACTACCATTTGTGACTGACCTTTGAGAGATTTCTACTAATGATTTCCAGTCGTACTGCCTTGAGTTACATGTAAAAATTTTAGCTTATCTTCTGGTCCAGTTATTTGTTTATTTTTAGCTGTTGCCTGTGTAATGACTCTTGGTTTTTACTTAGTAGTGGCTTTCAGCCATTTATATTTTCTTGGCATAGACAGATAAGAAGATAGGGGTCTTCTGCTTTGTCAGTATTTGATGAGTGGAATTGGAGTTCCAAAGTCATATATATTACTTTATTTTTATTTTTTGAGTCGGAGTGCTTACTGTCACCCAGGTTGGAGTGCAGTGGCATGCTCATGGACACCGCAGCTCGACCTGCTGGGCTCAGGAGATCCTTCCGTCTCAGCCTTCCAGGTAGCTGGAACTATACAGGTGTGTGCCACCATGCCTGGCTAATAATTTTTCTTGATTTATTGTACAGATGTGGTCTCGCCAAGTTGCCCAGGCTGGTCTCAAACCCGTGGGCTCAGGAAATCCTCTTGCCTCAGCCTCCCAAAGTGCTGGGATTATAGGTGTGAGCTACCGCATCCAGCATACATATTACTTTAACTCACCTTTTTTTTTTTGCCCAATAATGACTTAACAGTGAATGGTTATATGAATAAGGTTTAAATATACAAGTTTGTGTTAAGCTCCATATATGCCTTTATTTACAAGAAAAGAAATTTCAGTGATATTATTTTAAAAAGTAGACAATTCAAACTATTTTCTATACATTTTGCGTACAGCTGCTAATTGACACCAGGTTATGGTGACATTTGGCACAAAGATAAAGTCTGGATTCTTAGAGAATTTAACTGCATCTGTCTTTTCATATGAAAGTTGTAGTTGACTCCAGTTTTGTGGAGTTACCAGTTTTTTCTTTTGATTTTTTTTTTCCCTCTAACTTTATTATTTTAAAATTATATATAGTTGTGGTAGATTTTGGTGTTGTCTATCAAGTAGCTTTGGCACTCTACCTTCTGGACACATGGTGGAATTACAGCTCCAGTCCCTCCTGAGGGAGCCATATGATGAGTTGTGTCTAGTGAGTTGTGGGTGGAAATCATGTGGGCTACTTGTGGGTTATCAAAACCCTTCCACGTCTTTTTTGTTTCATAGTTGCTGTCATTGTTTTAAATAGTGATTGTTTTGACAGTTGGTTCCCAGAGTGAGGATATGGTGGAGCAGAGGCACATTTATACGTGTTTATTAGTTTTTAATTAGCCATAAAATATTTTTCAAACAGAAGTTTAGAAAGAAATTTTCAGTTATTTATTGCTACATAACAAATCACCTCAGAACATAATGGCTTAAAACAACAAACATATCTCATGGTTTTGTGGGTCAGGTATTCAGGTCTTGCTTGACTAAGCAGTTCTGCTCTGCTGGCATGAAGCAGAGTCACTTGTTGCTGTTCAGGTGACAACTGCACTGATCTAGAGCTCAAAGACAGTTTCATTGGTTGATTTTGTTTAAGACCTAAGTAAAGTCTTAGAAGAACATAAATATTGGTATAATATATGTGTTGTTATGGTGGAGATGTATGTTTTAGTTTGTTGGTTTTATTTTAGTTTCTTTTATTAGTTACAAAAAATCTGTTAAAATACATTAAACAAGTCACATAGGAAAGTGATAGGAAATACTGGTAACAACTAAATAAAACATCTGGAGAGCAGTTGACTTCTGTCAATTACTGTTTTATCTAATGTCAGTATATTTTTGGCTTTTAATAAACACTGGACTCTCATTCTTTAAAAAAGAAATGAATTTTAGGTAGAAATGGGGTCTTGCTATGTTGCCTAGTCTGTTCTTGAACTCCTGGCTTCAAGTGATCCTCTCACTGCAGCCTCCCAAATTACTGAGATTATAGACATAAGCCACTGTGCCTGACCTGGACTTTTATTCTTGGCTTTTTGTGCTTGCATTAAAAAAAAAAAATCACACCAAAATTTTAATAGTAATGCCTATTTGTAGAAATAGATGGAACTGTGGATAAGTATAAAGAGAGTAATTCACTTGTAAAAGTGTTCACTCCCAGTGTTTTCACATTTTTGTGTCTTTACTGTTAGTTACTTAAATTGTTCTGTGAAAGCAGTGACTATGTTCATGCAATTAATCAGTGTCAATATTTTAAGTAGTTTAGTGAATAAAGATAGGGGAATAAATAGCTTACTGTTTCCAATATGGTGCTAATGATTTAGCTTTGATACACTTGATTCAGTAAGATACAAACACATCTGGAAAACATAGCTATCAAGGCAGACTTCTTTTGATCACTGCTATTCTCAGAAGAGGTAAAGGACATGATTACATGATGTCTTAGATATTTTCTTCTGCAGTTTTAGTATGAAGGAACCATGAAAAGTAGTGTCATTCTTTAGAGGTAAGGGAATTCATTAGAGAGGAAAATAATTTTTATTCTACTCAATAGTTGATTAAAGCACAGAGGGGAGGCAGGTGTATTTTTTGGATAAATAGTAGATAATGAATGCCAGTGTTAACTAACATAATTTAGTAAATACTAGTCCATTTTATTATGTTTTGCTTATTTTTCTCTGTGCTTTTTGCAATTCTTTGTCTCTGTATATGATTTATCTGTTTTTATTATAGTATATAATTAATGAAACAATTATTGAGCAACATCCATGTTTTTTGATAGGCTCTGGTTTATAAAATAGATATACTGCCTGTTTTTTTTTTTTGATTTGGAGTCTTACTCTGTCGCCCAGGCTGGCATGCTCACAGCCACTGCAGCCTCGACCTGCTGGGCTTAGGTGATCCTCCCACCTCAGCCTTCCAAGTAGCTGGAACCACAGATATACACCACCACGCTCGGCTAAGTTTTTGATTTTATTGTAGAGATGAGGTCTTGCCAGGTTTCCCAGGCTGGTCTTGAACCTGTGGACTCAGGCAATCCTCTTGGCTCCGACTCTCAAAGTGCTGGGATTACAGATGTGAGCCACCACGCCTGGCTAGTACGTTTTTAATAGAGCATATAGGTGTGTAGTCTCCTTTGAATGGCACATACAGAACAGGCGTTCTTAGCCTTTTCTGTGTTTTTGGCCCCTTTCGCAGTCTGATGAAGGCCACGGGCTTTTTTCTGAATTATGTTTTCAAGTGAATAAAATAAAAATACATTAAAATAGGATTACAAAGATAGACAGTTATTTTGAAATATTATAAAAATGAGTAAAAAGTCAAATTTGTCATTATATAACATGTTCTTTCAAATTTACATTTAAATTATAAAATCTGGCAATGAACTAAGTAACTACTATAATTTTGAAGTTGGATGAGGGTAAATGCTATTTTGGAATATCTGTAACAACTGCACGTGATAAGAATATATCTGTGGTTTCTGTTGGCAAGAGAGGCATAGGTCTCGCTAATACCATTTTAGCTGAATTAATTTGACTTATTAATTAATTAGTTGCTTATTTAATTGATTAATATTTTGGAGTCAGACTCTCACTCTGTTGCTCAAGCTGGAGTGCAGTGGCACCATCATAGCCTGCTGCAGCCTCCAACTCCTGGGCTCAAGTGATTCTCCCACCTTAGCCTCTTGAGTAACTAGGACTGCAACCGTGTGCCATCATGCCTGGCTAGTTTTTAAATTTTTTTTGTAGAGATGTGGTCTCGCTACATTGCCCAGGCTGGTCCTGAACTTCTGGGCTCAAGCAATAGCAATTCTCTCATCTCAACCTCCCAAATTGCTGGGATTACAGACATGAACCACTGTACCCAGTCTCTGCTTGTTGTTCATATTCTTAATATTTTCTTAGAATCCTAAATCTTAGGATCAGTAAAAATTAGAGGTTACTAAAAATAAAGATATAATATCGCCCTCTTAAGATCCTAGAACACCAAAATAAATACATTTAAAAAATCATTTAAAAATAGGGTGCTTTGAAATAATGTACTAATGTATTGATAAAGAAGCCCATAATTGAACTCTGAAATATTATAATTGTTTAAAATAAAAATGTTTTATTTCCGTGAACTTAGCTGTGAGATAAATTTTCTCTCCACTTTATAATCTTATTCAGCGGTGCTTTAAAAAGATAAAAAAAACTCTGTATTTTCAATTTTCATCTCATATTCCTCACTTTCAGTGAATGACTCCTCAGTAACTCCTAGTAAAGCTGTTAACATTTCTCTTTAACATTAATTTATTTATACAACTTATACACTACAGTCAGATACTACTGTGCTAGGCAGTGTGAAATAGTGAAGAGTACATACAGACTGTATACAAACATGATTTTGAATCCCAGCTTTTTTCTATTAATTTTGTGATTTTGAACTTGTTAGTTAACTTTCAGACTTTAATTTCCTTATCTTTTTTTTTTTTTTTGAGTTGGAGTCTTACTGTGTCACCCAGGCTGGAGTGCAGTGGCACTCTTACTGCCACCCCAGCATTGACCTGCTGGGCTCCAGTGATCCTTCCACCTTAGCCTTCCAAGTAGCTGGAACTCAGACGCACGCTGCCACACCTGTCTAATTTTTTGATTTATTGTAGAGACAAGGTCCCACCAAGTTTCCCGGGCTGGTCTTGAACTCACAGGCTTGGGCAATCCACTTACCTCTGCCTCCCAAAATGCTGGGGTTAAATGAAGATAGTGTCAGATGTTCTTTTTTTGAAAGAGAAGAATTGAGAGAAAATTACTATGCTCAGTTTGATTTATCCTTTCAGTTTTATCTGGGCTTCCAGTACCTTTCTGGAACCTTTCTAAACTATATTCCACACTTCTTTCTGTAACTATCATCAGGCTTTGTGCCTGCCTCCATCATGACAATTATTGTGTCCTATTGTTATTTTCTATCTTTCAAGTAGATCCACTAAGGATAGGAATCCTGACTCTGTTTTTGTACTGATATTCCATTTGAATATAATTTATGGTGCATAGTAGTTACTCAAAATTTTACTTGATGTAATCATTTTAAAGTAATAATATAAGCCGGGATTGGTGGCTCATGCCTGTATTCCCAGCACTTTGGGAGGCCGAGGTAGGAGGATTGCTTGAGCTAAGGAGTTTGAGGCCAGCCCAGGCAACACCAGCGAGACCCTTGTCTTTACAAAAAATAAAAATATTTTCCAGGTGTGTTGTTGCGTGTCTGTAGTCCCAGCTGCTTGGGAGGCTGAGGCAGGAAGATTACTTGAGCCTAGGAGTTTGAGGCAGTAGTGAGCTTTGATTGTGCCACTGCATTCAGCCTGGGTGACAAAAGGAAAACCCGATTCAAGAAATAAAAGATAATAAAGTAATGCTCTTACCTCGAGAGCACAGTCAAGAGGGGTTAAATAAATGTTCTTTTTCTTCCCATCATTCCCCACAAGACAACTTAATATGTTGTGATCTTATGTCAAGTTAGAAACTTAATAGATGAAATACATATACTGCAGTGTGTGAATGTAGATAGAGGGTAATCAGAATAACAGCCACATTAACTACACTTACTTTAAGGCATTGAGTTAAGTGCTTTTCATATGTTGCTCTTTTTTGATCATAAAGACAATTTTTATGCATGTAATCTCAGCACTTTGGGAGGCGGAGGCAAGAGGATTGCCTGAGTCTAGGTATTTGAGACCAACTGGGCAACTTGGCTAGACCTTATCTCTACAATAAATAAAAAAATTAGCTGGATGTGGGGGCATGTGCCTGTAATTCCAGCTACTTGGAAGGTTGAGGTGGAAGGATCACCTGAGCCCAGCAGGTTGAGGCTGCAGTGGCTGTGAGCATGCCACTGCACTCTGGCCTGGGCAGCCCCGACATTGACTTCTACTGGGGGGCATTGACTCCTACTGGTGGGGAGTATTTTATACTGAGCAACATTGACTCCTATGGGGGGGGGGTTTATACTGAGTAGTATAATGTATCTTTTAAATAATGAGCAAACTGACATTGATATGAAGTTAAGTAACTTGCCAAGGGTCACATTGCTGGCAAATGTTTTAGCTAGAATGCAAATTCTGGGCCACTAGATTCCAAGCCTTTGATTTTAACTAACAGAGCAAATAGCATTTATTTATTAAACTTCCTCATGTTATAGAACCAACTATTTAGGATTAAATAATAGTCATGGGAGCTGGAAAAGTAAGGCTTAAATGAGGATATGTGCTGGGTGCAGTGGCTCACGCCTGTATTCCCAGCATTTTGGGAGACTGAGGCAAGAGGATTACCTGAGCTCAGGTGTTCGAGACTAGCCCGGGCAACTTGGTGAGGCCTTGTCTCTACAATAAATTTAAAAATTAGCTGAGTGTGGTGGTGCATGCCTGTGGTTCCAGCTACTTGGAAAGAAGGATCACCTGAGCCCAGGAGGTCGAGGCTGCCGTGGCTGTGAGTATGCCACTGCACTCCATTCTGGGTGACAGTGATACTTCGAATCAAAAAAATAGAGAAACACACACCATGTAAAAATGGCTTCAGTTTTTTACAGTTTTGGGCTGCAGGCATTTTGAACTAATTGAACCTCATGAAATGCAAAAGCTCTGCAAAGTGGTAGACTAACCAAGCTTGTACCGTTTTATTGGTTGAATGGCTAGTTGCTACTTTTAGGCAAAGCACAGGATCATGTTCAAGGTGCATTTTTAATAATAAACTAGAGGTAGCCAGGTACTGGCATCAGGACTATTTCTTTGGGTATCACTGGGTTCACAGTCATTTCTTCCATAGCATCTCTAGGTTGGATTTCTTGTTGACATCATTTTTATCCAGAGCACTCTGTTTCACATTCTGCTGCCAGGCTCTTGACAGTCGTTGGAAGACTAGGATTAAGAGAAGAGAGAGAATCATAAATACTAGTTTAATTGTCCTGCCTTGACTTTGACAGATAGTAAGATCTAACTTATTCTACCAAATAAAGAGTGAAGGTTAAAGACAGGTTATATTATTTCTAAATTTCACATATTTGAGAATAGGTTTTGTTTCTATTTTGTGTCTAGAACTGCTGCTACCTAGGAAACAGTCATAAGATTCCTCCTTATTTGTTAACAAAAGACCAAAACAACAAAATCTAAACCAAAAATAAAACCAAAACTGATCAATCCCTACTGTACCTAGCAGATCCAGGTTAGGTGCATAGGCAGAGCCAGTAATAATAATAACTAGAAGAGATCAGGTGAACTCTTTAAAGCCTGCCTTCCTATTATCCTCTTTGGGGATCAGGCCTGATCTGGGTCCTGTTTCTTAAAAAAATAAATAAAATAATAATTCCCTGTAGTCTGGTTCTGCTTTTTTTTTTTTCCTTCTGAAATGCAGGAAACGTAATTTCTTTTCTTTTTCTTTTTTTTTTTTTTTTGAGTTGGAATCTAAATCCGGTTCCCAGGCTGGAGTGCAGCGGTATTCTTACGGCCACCTCAGCATCCATCTGCTAAGCTCTAGCAATCCTTCTGCCTCAGCCTTCCAAGTAGCCGGAACTACAGGTGTGCACTACCACGCCTGGCTAATTTTTTATTTATTGTAGAGACGAGGTCTGTCCAAGTTGCCTGGGCTGGTCTTGAACCCCTGGGCTCAGGCAATCCTCTTGCTTCGGCTTCCCAAAGTGCTGGGTTTACAGGCTTGAGCCACCGCTCCTGGCCAATCTTTCCTTCACATAATATTTCTGAGGGTGGAGTGGTCTATGCTGATTAGTCATTTTTACTGTGTGATTGTTTAGTTTTTATTTTGTTTTTGATTCAGGGTCTCCATTCTTGAGGGCAGTGGCACGATCATGGCCAATTGCAGCCTCGATGTCCTGGGCTCGGGCGATCCTCCTGCCTCAACCTCCTGAGTAGCTGGTACTACAGGTGTGTGCTGCCACACCCAGCTAATTTTTTGATTTATTTTAGAGACAAGGTCTCGCCATGTTGCCCAGGCTGATCTCAAACCTGCAGGCTCAGGCAGTTCTCTCACCTCTGCTTCCCAAAGTGCTGGGATTACAGGCGTGAACCACCACACCCAGCCTTGAATACCTTTTTTGGGATACAAATTATGTTCCTTTACTCTCATTTGTGATGTATTCATTTTATTCATGAGATCTTTTATTATACAGAAATTTTAAATTCTTTTTTCTGATTTTTTTATACAAATGTATTATATATCTGTAGATTTGATTTTAGATACTCTATCAATTTGTCTCTCAGGGTAGACAGGACATCTTGATTTATAGACACCACAAGCACCTAATTTATGATCAACTTTTCTATTTCAATAATAAAAATAAATGTGACTCTAAGTATGAAAACCAAAAGTATCTGATGCTTTTCTGAATAAACAACAATAGCTATCAAATACTTTCAAAATACATTCTCAATTTTTTTTTTTTTTTGAGTCAGGGTCTCACTCTGTTGCCCAGGCTAAAGTGCAGTGGCACCATCATAGTTCACTGCAGCTTTGACCTCCTGGGGACAGGCAGTCCTCCCACCTCAGTTTCCCCAGTAGCAGGGACTACATGCTGCCATGCCTCACTAGTTTTTTTGTTTTGTTTCATTTAGAGATGAAGTCTTTCTGTGTTGCTAAAAATTCTGTATTGCCTGGCTAAGATTCACTTGAATCTAGAAGATTGTCAAATAGGGAATTAAGATTGAAGTACTGATCTGAGAGATAAGAGACAAAGTTTGTTGTAAAGTTCATTGTTCAAGCTGCTAGATATGTATAGTATTCAGTTAAAATATAATCTGGAATTCAGGAGAGATGTTAGTGCTAGAGATGTCGACTTAAAAATCATTAAGTCCAGTTGGGCGTGGTGGCTCACGCCTGTAATCCCAGTACTTTGGTAGGTGGAGGAGAGAGGATTGCCTGAGCCTGGAGATTCAAGACTAGCCTGGGAAACTTTGCAAGACCTTGTCTCTATAACAAATCAAAAAGTTAGTCAGGCATGGTGGTGCACGCCTGTGGTTCCAGCTACCTGAAAGGATAAGGGGGAAGGATTGCCTGAGCCCTGCAGGTTGAGGCTGCGGTGGCCGTGAGCATGCCACCACACTCCAGCCTGGGTGACACAGTGAGACTCCAACTCAAAAAACAAAACAAAAAAAAACCACTTTGAGTCTGGAAGATATTGTTGAAACCTAGCTAATAAATACATTCTTCAAAGAGGAGCACAGAAAAAGGACATATAGAGATGTAGAGTGCTGTACCTATATTTAGGAGTCGAAAGAAATCAGCTGAAGAGACAGATATTAGGTCCTTTACCTGTTATTAACAATGTCATGGCTCAGCCTGTAGTCCCGTGCTTTGGGAGGCTGAGGTGAGTGAATTGCCTGAGCCCACGGGTTCGAGACCCACCTGGGCAACTTGGCGAGACCTCATCTCTACAATAAATTAGAAATTAGCCGGGTGTGGTAGTGCGTGCCTGTAGTTCCAGCTACTTGAAAGGCCGAGACGGAAGGATCGCCGGAGCCCAGCAGGTCGAGGCTGCGGTGGCCAGGAGCGGCCACTGTACTCCAGTCTGGGCGACAGAGTGAGACTCCAACTCAAAACAAAACAATGTCATGAGATACATGGTAGTTTTCTAATTTTGCAGTTGGGTAAAAGATGAATTTCACATAATATTGAATAGCTAGTAGACGGTAAGCACTGTTATTTGAGACCAGGTCTTTACTACTACAGAACCTGTATTCATCCATTACATGTCTCTGCTTATAAACAATAGGGGAGCATTTCACTAAGGATGAAGTAGTGTTGGTGTGAAATGAATTTTTAGGGTGTTTGAAGGCTTGTGAGTGGTGCCTGGATTTGCCAGTTCTGCTGCCATTGGTCTTATTGATGAAAACTTTTGCTGTAGTAGGAGGATGGAAGGTAATGGAGTTCAGTCACTCCAGAATACCATTTTGTGAAGTTTGATGGTTTTTACGAAAGATACAGAAGAGGAGCTTGAAGGGCTTTAATACTTTCTTGTTTGCTTACGGTTGGGGATGCCGAAAGTTCTAAATACATTTTACATTAGAAAATGAGAAGCCAGCCAAGAACATGGAATTAAGCAGGAGCCATATTGAAAGTGTAATGTCCCTTCATTCTAGTAATACAGTATGAAAGGCAGTAATAAAGATATTATATTATAAAGATATATAATTTTTATTAAAAAAGAGAAGAATGATGTTAGGGGTGATTGTATTTGAAAATCCTCTTGGCAGGTACCTCCTAAGAAAGCTTGTTTTAGATGTTTGGGGTTGGAGTCTTGAGGAAAACCGAAAAAGACAATAGAATCAGGGTGTGTCCTGTTCAAATAATTAGCTTTAGAATGGCTAATAGAGTGCATAATGAGTGTTTTAGATTAATGATAATTTATAAGGTGTGAAGAACATTTCCTTTTTAATTAGTCACTTTTATTTTGGTAGAAAAGACGTCTTGCTTTGTTGCCCAGGCTGGGGTATAGTGGTGCAATTGTAGCTCCCTGCAGCTTTAAACTCTTGGCCTCAAGTGATCCTCCTGCCTCAGCCTCCTGAGTACCTGGGGCTAACAGATGTGTGTCCCCACTCCTGGCTAATTTTAAAAATCTTTTTGTAGAGACAGGAATCTCACTGTGTTGCCTAGACTGGTTGCCAGTCTTGAACTCCTGGCCTCAAGTGATCCTCTTGCCTAACCTCCCAAAGTTCTAGGATTATAAGCCCGAGCCTAGTGAGTCGCTTTGAAATACATTTGTTTTGGCCTGGCTTGGTGGCTTAGCCTGTTATCCCAGCAGTTTGGGAGACTGAGGTGAGTGAGTTGCCTGAGCCGGTGGGTTCAAGACTAGTCCGGGCAGCTTGGTGAGACCTCATCTCTACAATAAAAAAAAATTAGCCTGGTGTGGTAGCGTGCACCTGTAGTTCCGGCTACTTGGAAGGTTGAGGCGGAAGGATCTCCTGAGCTCAGCAAGTTAGTGCTGGGGTGGCTGTGAGTCTGACAGTACGCTTCAGCCTGGGTGACAGAGTGAGACTCCAACTCAAAAAAAAAAAAAAAAGAAGAAATACATTTGTTTTATAGAACAGCTACTATAATCCTGAAAATAAGTTTCTTAAAAGTTATTACTAGATGAAACTTCTCTGAGGCAGTTATAATTTGGGCACAAGGAAAGTATACCATGCTTCACATTATTTTGATTTCCATTTTGTAGTAGAGAACAATTAAATACAATATCATTCATTATGTACATACACTTTTCTTGTGTTAGTGAAGTACTGTAACTTGTTTCTTTTTCCATTACGATATATGCTTTATAGATGATTACTATACCCATGATTAATACAAACATAAAAATGACTCTGTATTCTCTTGTTTACTGTTAAGCAGAAATCAAAGAACAATCGGCAGAAGAGGATGCTGAAGCAGAAGTAGATAACAGCAAACAACCCGTTCCAGCTCTTCAGCGATCTGTGTCTGAGGAATCTGCACACTCCCTGGTCTCTGTTGGTGTAGAAGCCAAAATCAGGTTAGAGAATGAATGTGTCTGGATTGGATGTTAGGGACAGGAAAAAGGCAGCGAATTGTCTGAGAGGTAATTCAGGGAGTACGAGTTTGGGATGTAAATCTGGATGGAATGTTATCATTTAATTGCTGTAAATTTGAAGCTGATACCTCTGTGTATAATTGGGGTGTTTCTGTGGGCCTACATGATTGTAGAGCAGGGCAGTATACTAGGGTTTTGCTCTAGTCACCCCAGGACAGTACATGATATTACTAGTAAATGCTATTCTCGGCAAAAGGAACAACTGTGAGGACATTATAACCTATCAGTGTACAATTCAGTTTTGGAATCTTGTGGTTTTGAGACCTTATTTGAAAGACATGAATAAAACCATCGAATTATCAATTGAGTGTTTCCATCTTCTTGGAATGCTTTCTTCCGGCTTTAGGTATACCTCCCATTTTGTCTTTCCCTGGTTGCTGTGGAGACCCTCTACCTTTATAATGTTGGAGTCCTCAGATATCTTACCTACTTTTTGTGTCTGTTTACACCCTGGGAAACAAAAGTTCATTCATTATGAAAGCTGTAATCCCTCTGTTTGTCCTTAGGAGTCTCATGTGGATGTTTTCAGTGCTCTTTGCCTGAACTCCAGACTTTCATGTCTACTTGTCTGCTTGACATCTCCATATGAAAGCATACTAGACTCTTCACCCCGAACATGCCTCAAACCACTTTTTTTTTTTTTGAGTTGGAGTCGCATCCTGTTGTCTACGCTGGAGTGCAGTGGCACGCTCATGGTCGCCACAACCTTGACCTGCTAGACTCAGGCAATCTTTCTGCTTCAGCCTTCCAAGTAGCTGGAACTACAGTTAGGCGCCACCACACCCAGCAAATTTTTTGATTTATTGTAGAGACGAGGTCTCGCCAAGTTGCCTAGGCTGGTCTTGAACCCCTGAGCTCAGGCAATCCTCTCGCCTCCTCCTCCCAAAGTGCTGAGATTACAGGCTTGAGCCACCACGCCCGGTCCTCAAACCATCTTGATTCTGCCTCTGTCCCTGCCCCAGTTCTGCTTCTCCCTAGGATTTCCCCATTTCAATAAATAATACCAGTATTTACTCAGTTGTTTAGACTTTGAAGTTAATCTCTGCTTTCTAACTTTGTTATATCTCACAGCTCAACATCAGAAGAGAATCCAAATAAGTTCTTGCCTTCTTAACTTGCCTACTATCTTGGATTTTTTTTTTTTAAACACTTAGAAACAATTAATTTAGAGACATGGTCTTGCTGTGGTACCCTGGCTGGTCTCAATCTACTGACCTCAAATCATCCTCCCGCCCCAGCCTTCCAAAGTGTTATAGGCTGGCTCACTCGCATTTGTTCTCTCCCCACTCCCCGCCACCGCCCTGTCACCCCTCCTCTTCCCCTCCTCCCCTCCCACCCCCATCACCCAGGCTGCAGTACAATGGCACACTCATGGCCACCATAGTCTCGACCTGCTGGGCTCAGACAATTCTTCTGGCTCACCCTTCCACGCAGCTGGAATCACAGGCGCACAGCACTAATTTTTTGATTTATTGTAGAGATGAGCCTTGCCAAGTTGCCCAGGCTTGTCTTGAAGCCCTGGGCTCAGGCAGTCCCCTCGCCTTGGCCTCCTAAAGTGCTGGGATTGCAGGTGTGAGCCACCACTCCCAGCTATGCCTATTCTTGGTTCAAACCACTGTTGTCCTTAAGAGGCCTTTTGATTAGTCTTCCTGTTTCTTCTCTTTACTTTTCCACAGTCCAGTTTGTTCATAGTACAGTTGCTAAAATTATCATTCTAATAATGATAATCAGGTCTCCCTTCCTTACTCTCTTTAATTAAATTAAATATTTGAGTTATAATTTTAAGTACTTGCCATATCTATTAGGCATGATCCTATCTGGTCCTGGCTGTCTCTCTCATTTCATTTGTCACTGACTGTGCTCTCACCACTTTGGCTTCACTGCTTTTACACATGCTGATCAGGTTTCTGTCTGAGTGCCTTTGCCCTTGCCCTGCTCCCTGTCACCCAATTTACCTCCTCAGAGAGGTCTCATCATCTGCTGGTAATACTGAGTTCTTCAGAAAGGTGGTGTCTAACTTGGTTTCAGTCAGCTCAGGAAAAAGAGCACACATGGGAAGTGAGGTAAAGAATATATAGGTGTATGTTATGTTGTAGTCTTTTTCTCCTCCATGTTTTTTGGGAGATTTGAACATTTTCAAAATAAAAGAGTAAGATAGAAAATAAATAAAACAGCAGCCTCCACTATATTTTACACAGTAATACTGCTTTATTTTTTTTTTGGTGGCATTTATTATTTCTCGACAGTTTGTTTGATGATTTGTCTCCTTGATTGCCCTGTGAGATCTGTGAAGGCAGGCACTTAGTCATCCAGCTTTATTCAATATTCTGTCTTCCCCCACCTAATAGTCCCTGATGGAGATTAGGTGCTGTATAATATTTTTTAATGACAGTGAATACAGTTTAAAAATTGGCATTTTTTAAGAGTCCTTCAAAATTGTCTTATCAAATACAGGATAGGTTGGAGTTACAAATAAGAGAAATTCAGAATTAGAATTAGTTTAAAATTCTAGTTAATTGAGTAGAATTTAAAGTTTTGCTAAATTATAACTTAAAATTCTAAAATGCTACTTGCAGTCTGATTAATACTCCCATAAACTTTTCTTGTCTTTACTTTTTATTCTGTTTTATCTTAAATAGAAATTAGAAATAGTAATGCATATGTGAAATTGAGAGGTACAGAATGAAGAGTATTTGCTGGTTTATAGCAGGCACCTGTTTATTCCTGTGCCTCTGTATCCTCTAGGACTGTTTCTGGAACCCATTATAGTTCTATCACTGACTGAGCTCTCAAGTCTTAACTTCCTTGCTTGGTTGTTCTGCAGAACCTAACGACAGGCTATGTCTGACTAACTTATCTTTGTGTTTCCTGTGTCTTGCATGGTAATTGTCACTTTGCTGGTCTTCATCAAATACTTGTAGAAATAATGAAAGTTAAAAACTATTCATTAATTTATGAAAATTTCATGTATAATAATCATAGCCTTTCAAACTAGTGGAAGAGAATAGATCACTCTATAGCTGGCTATCCATTTAAAAAATAAAGTTAGATTGATACTCGCACCATACAGAAAAATAACTTTGAAGTGGATTAATAAACAATAAATAAATTGTTATTTATTTTGGACTATACTACCATTGCCACTGTCATCTTCTTTAAACAGGAAAGAGCAAATGTACACCTGAAAGCCAGCATACTGACTTTCAGTCCAGGCTTTACCACTTTTTGACCTTTATTTATTCTTTTTTTTTTTTTTTTTTTTTTTTTTTGGTTGGGGTGTCAAGCTTTACCCCAGACTGGCTTGCAGTGGCCCCTGCCGGCCCCCCCACCCGCCACCTGCGGGGCCCCCGCCAACCATCTGCCACACCCTTCCAAGTAGCCGGAATTA